>MJUU01009850.1:849-50001 GCA_002080025.1 Modiolus philippinarum
ACTAGATTTGCAATTGCAAGCAATAGCTGATGTCGCCCCAGACGTCCAAGTCGATGATTCCATCTTGTTCGCAGCATTAAAATCTGCCTAGAAATCAATTTTCGTTGAAATCGGACAAAGTTGAAATTTTGACGTATTTTGGCGGCCATTTTGAATATGGCGGACATTTTGCAAAAGTTTTTCGCATGAATTCCTTCCTCTCATCTTATTAAACATTAATACAAAATATGAACAAATTCTGCAATTCAGTTCCTGATTTGTTTAATCCTCAATATTTTGACATAAAATGGCGGCCATCTTGAAAATGGCAGCCATTTTGAAAATTTTTGTTAGTGCATGCACATCTCCTCATGGTGGTTCAACTTTGTGCCAAGTATGTATGAATTCTGTCCAGGCATCTTTGAGAACGAAGCCGGACAAAAATCATTGGAAGAAAATTAAAGAGAAAAGCAATAACAATACTAGATTTGCAATTGCAAGCAATAGCTGATGTCGCCCCAGACGTCCAAGTCGATGATTCCATCTTGTTTGCAGCGTCAAAATCTACCTAGAAATCAATTTTCATTGAAATCGGACAATGTTGAAATTTTGACGTATTTTGGCGGCCATCTTGAATATGGTGGACATTTTGCAAACTTTTTCGAATGGATTCCTTCCTCTCATCTTATTAAATATTAATACAAAATATGAACAAATTCTGCCATTCAGTTCCTGATTTATTGAGTTCTCAATATTTTGAGGTAAAATGGCAGCCATTTGAAAATTTTTGTTAGTGCATGCACATCTTCTCATGGTGGTTCAACTTTGTGCAAAGTATGAATGAATTCTGTCCAGGCATCTTTGAGAACGAAGCCGGACAAAAATCATTGGAAGAAAATAAAAGAGAAAAGCAATAACAATACTAGATTTGCAATTGCAAGCAATAGCTGATGTCGCCCCTGGCAGCCAATTCGATGCTTCCATCTTGTTGGCAGCGTCAAAATCTACCTCGAAATCAAATTTCTTTGAAATCGGACAAAGTTGAAATTTTGACGTATTTTGGCAGCCACCTTGAAAATGTCGGCCATTTTGAATTTTTTTTTGCTGCATGCCCATCTTCTAATAGTGATGCAACTTTTTGCCAAATATGAATGAAATCTGTCAAGTCATGTTTCAGATTTGATGATTTTTATAAAAATCCGACATTTGAAAAACACTGACGTAACTGGGCAGCCATCTTGAAAATGGCAGCCATTTTGAAATTTTTTTTTGGTGGAGGCACAACTTCATAAGGTGATCCAACTTTGTACCAAATATGAATGAATTCTGTCCAGGCATCTCTGAGAACGAAGCCGGACAAAAATCATTGAAAGAAAGAAAGCGGAATAATAATAATAATAATAATAATAGAGAAACAAACAAAAAACAATATGTCGTCCCGACTACGTCTGGGGCGACATAACTAGATTTGCAATTGCAAGCAATAGCTCATGGTGGTTCAACTTTGTGCCAAGTATGAATGAATTCTGTCCAGGCATCTTTGAGAACGAAGCCGGACAAAAATCATTGGAAGAAAATAAAAGAGAAAAGCAATAACAATACTAGATTTGCAATTGCAAGCAATAGCTGATGTCGCCCCTGGCAGTCAATTCGATGCTTCCATCTTGTTCGCAGCGTCAAAATCTACCTAGAAATCAAATTTCGTTGAAATCGGACAAAGTTGAAATTTTGACGTATTTTGGCAGCCATCTTGGAAATGTCGGCCATTTTGAATTTTTTTTTGCTTCATGGCCATCTTCTAATAGTGATTCAACTTTTTGCCAAATATGAATGAAATCTGTCAAGGCATGTTTTGAGATTTGATGATTTTTATGGAAATCCGACATATGCAAAACACTGACGTAACTGGGCAGCCATCTTGAAAATGGCAGCCAAAATTTTTTTTGGTGGAGACACAACTTCAAAAGGTGATCCAACTTTGTATCAAATATGAATGAATTCTGTCCAGGCATCTCTGAGAACGAAGCCGGACAAAAATCATTGGAAGAAAGAAAGCGGAATAATAATATAGGGTTATTGGATGAATATTGGGAATTATTATATTTGTACTTTTGTTTCTATGTATAAAGCAAAGACATGTACCTAATCAATAAAACATCATATTGCACAGTTGATCATGATAAATCATCATATTGCACACTTCAATTGATTGACTTTTAAAGGCCACACCTCCTTAACACCCATAGTGGATATACCACTCCCCTTTTATTTGTCATCAGTGACTTAAGACATGTCAATCAAATATAATAAAACAATTATGGCACTTCTACACTCGATCAATATGGGGTTTAACGGAGCGCAAAAGATAATATTGAACTCGGGGTAAACCCTCGTTCAATATTACTTTATTGCTCCGTTAAACCCCATATTGATCTCGTAGAAGTGCCATAATTGTATAATATTGTCGCGAGTAGAATTTTATATTGCACGAGTTTGCGAGTGCAATATACATTCTACGAGGGACAATATTCCCCAATATTCATGCAATAACCCTTTTATTGTATAGCAAAGCAATAAATTCTGTAAATACTGGATTTTTTATGCCAATGACGACATGAAATTTAAGTCATATTTGCACTAGTGCAATATGGAAATTTATTGCACGCTAGCGTTTGGTTGCTTTCTTAGGGAAATATTATGTTGCTATACAATAATAATAATAATAATAATAATAATAGAGAAACGGACAAAAAACAATATGTCGTCCCGACTTCGTCTGGGGCGACATAATAAAGGAGTTGCAAAAATATTTGATTCCAATATGGGTAAATTTCCTTAAAACCTTCAAGATCTGTTATTGTTTTGAAATATTGCCTAGCAGAATTTCAAACTAACTGAATAAACGCAAAATTTATATGTAAATATAATGCCTGATTTCAACAATGTGTAAGTAATTTGTGTCCAAGTTTTTATTCTGATTACTGCACATATAGGGTTCCTCTATGCAGGTTCATGCAGCCAGAAATGTATGTCCGTTTCCAGGTAAAGTTTGCTCACTTGGACTTTTTACATGATCAACATATATTTATTAATTTCAGAATTCATACATTGCAGTTTATGTGTATATTGTAATATGATATTTGGCCACAATCTATCATGTAATGTTTCTCAATGTTATTGTGACGCCTGGGTTCAAGCAGTGGCGACATATAGAGATCACTATCCATTGTCTTCACATATAGAGATCACTATCCGTTGTCTTCACATAAAGAGATCACTATCCGTTGTCTTCACATATAGAGATCACTATCCATTGTCTTCACATAAAGAGATTACTATCCATTGTCATCTGTCATCATAAAAACAATTTTCACTTTTTCCCAGGATCACATATGCCTTCTGCAATTAATTAACAATGAAGGGATATGGAGTAAATGAAAAGGAGACAAAATCTCTACAAATACATAGTAAAACACATCAATGGAACAACGCTTTTATTGTTGTTCTTCATCTTGAAGTCACCATGAGGCCTTCAACAATGAGCATTACTCATACCTCATAGCAAGTTCAAGACAGCCCCTAGCACTGGTTTGAGCGGTAAGCATGGAGTATTAGTATATTTACCTATAGCACGTAATAGTTTTGGACCTCTCGCATGTTCACTTCCTGATTGAAGGAAATTGAATATTTTTTTGCATCTTGAAAATTTCTGTCACATTTTTCTCGGGAAACATATAACGAGCCTTCTGCATTTTGGTATGGAGCATCAGTATGGATACTTAACTTCCTGAGTTAATGGCTAATAAGAATGTCCCAAAAAGATCAATACGCAACTCAAGTTGAAACAGAAACAGCATATTTAGAAAGAAAAAAATGAATTTTCAATAGTTATTAAGGTGACGCATGTCTTCCCTGGTATATACACCCATAACAACATTTCACTTTTGTTATTCAGATAAGAATATTTCTTTATGGGATTTTGCGGCCAATATCATCTAGAATGATTTTCATGTCAAATTGCGGCTAAAATGACTTACTATGTTTATAATAACATTGAAGTTTTCAGTACACAGTAAATTGGAAAATAGGCTTCAGAAAGCTTTTATTTTACTTCTATTATACCAGGACTAGAAAAATATCTTAAGTCGCAAAGGTAATTTAGAACCAAATTTTGTTACAAAAGTCCTTGTGTTGTAATATGCCCAGCACGTGTTTATTTATTTCAAAACTGAACATGTTGGACCCTATAGGAAAATGCATTTCATAATCTTCTCTGAAACTGTCTAGTAAATAGTAACCAAACTTAAGTACAATTGCCCTGTTTTCTACAGGTCAACACCCAATTTAAGATGTCTGCCAGCTGGAACGTAAAGTAGCATGAGACTAAGTTGGAAAAAAGTCAAAGATCTTTTCTTCTGAAACTACTCGTACATTAATACAAGACTTAGTCGAAAGATCCTTAATAAAATTATGCCCTGAAAAAAGGGTCTATGACAGGTCTTCACTTATTGTCCTTCAGCAGAACATGGTTGAACAATATACAGTAAAACATCAAGGTCCATTAACTTAATTGAAATTTAGATCCCTAAAATATAGATATTAATGAACTGGGTATCAGTCATAGGTGATGAGTACAGGCTCTTAGAGCCTCTTGTTTTTGTGGGTTCAAATTCAAGTGCTTTGTTTTAGATATTAAGACAATGGTGGTACAGGAGATCACAGATATCAGGACCATGGTGGCACAGGAGACCACAGATATCAAGGCAGAAATGACAAGAATGACACAGGTGATTTGGTATTGGAACTCACTTTGGCATTATGTGCTGAAAATATATGATTTTTATTGCTGTATGTTTTGCAGTACAACAACAATATATTGAAACATAAATGACTAAACAGTAACAAATAATGCACAACATTAAATCTGCTCTGCTTTGTTTACAATAAATTCCTCAAACAAAATTAAATCATCTTGATGAAATGTTTTTAGAAGAAGTACAAATGTCAGAAAAATGAAAGAAAAAAAAATTGCTGTTAGTAGTGAAAAACTGGCTTTCTGTGTTATCGGTTAATTTAATTTGTCAAGAGCCACAACCAAAATATTTTGCAGTTACCCCATTTTCACGTATTAACCCCTATCATTAGCTAACCTGGCAAAAACAAGGGTGGTCTTTTGCCTTCACTTTGGCTCCTCCCTCTGAAGTTATTTTTTCATTCAAATATTTTCTCCTTTGACATAACAAAGACAATTGTGATCAAACTTTGTCACAAAAGTCATTGATAGTTTCCTTTGAAGATAGTGTTGAGCATATTTATCTATGGCACCAGTGACAAACATAGTCTAACATTGAACCCATGAAAAATCCTATCAAATGGAAAAAGAGGGTCAAATATTGTGTGGAATTTCCACCCTTAGTCTAGAATGGTCGCCACTTGAAAATATAGGTTAACATTGTTCATGAGGGAAAACTCATCCAAACATCTCAAACACTATGTCTTCCCGGACTGGACATAACTTTACTGTGGACTGACTCACTGACAGTATAACAGATGCTGTATAAGGAGCAGGATATACTACCCTTCTGGAACACCTGATGTCACTCTCAGTTTTTATTGGAGTTTATACTGTTAGTGCTTCAGTCTTTAGCGAGTGTTAGTTAATATAACTTAAAGGAGCCATTGAAGTATCGTAGTCATTTACATTGGTTTCACACAAGGGTAAAATAATATTGAAGGAACAATTTACATAAATTACAACTACCAAAGTCCAGAGACATTGCAAACAAGAGGCTCCCAAAAGACTGAATCGCTCAACTGGCTTTTTAACTCGCCTGGCTATAGCATGGTTAAGCTTTTGCTATCACCTGGTGTCCGGCACCTGTCTGTTATCTGTCGTCTATCTTCTGTCTGGCATAAACTTTTTTTTTTCAAAAATCTTTTCCTCTGAAACCACTGAGCCAAATAAAACCTGATTTGGCCTGAACCATTACCAAGGTAAGGTTTCTCACAATTTATTCTTTTCAGTCTGCCGGCCAACCAACATTGAGGACATAGGGGAAATTGCCGTTTTTCTTTGGTAAAAACCATTTCACAAGACAAAACTCTTAACTGAGCAAAAATGATCATCATGACAAAATCTACTTACCCAGCAATTTTGAAGAAAATCTGTAGATCAATTTAAGAGTTAATGCCGTTTTTCCGTAAAATTGTCAGAAATTGGATGTTTTGTATTTTTTATTTCAAAAACTATAGCAGATAAAGGTCAATTTTAGTGCAAACATGTTCAGATTATTAGGATCTACCACATGGTAGTTGTGGAGAAAATCTAAATACCCATTAGGAGTAATTGACCTATATTATTGGTCAAGTTTTTCATGATTTTTATGCCCCACGTGAATAAAAAATTCGGGGGCGTATAGTTTTTGGTCTGTCCGTCTGTCTGTCTTTCTGTTTATCTGTTTGTCCACAAAAACTTTAATATTGAGTATATCTTTTGAATGGCTAGTGATATGGCTTTCTTATTTTGCATGGGTATTCCTTTGGGCAAGAACTAACAAACGATTCCCAAATTTTTGACCTCGCGACCTTGACCTTGGCATGTGAACAACTGCATAAAAACTTTAACATTGAGTATATCTTATGAATGGCCTGTGATAAGGCTTTCATATTTTGCATGCGTATTCCTTGTGGCAAGACCTTTTAATTGGTACCAGAATTTTTGACATTGTGACCTTGACCATGGCATGTGAACAACTGCATAAAAAACTTTAACATCGAGTATATCTTTTGAATGGTCTGTGATAGGGCTTTCATATTTTGCATGTGTATTCCTTGTGGAGAGACCTTTTAGTTGGTACCAAAATATTTGACCTTGACAAGTGACTGTCCGATAAAATTTCACCACAAAAATTAAATTATATTTTGTTTTATTTTATATATAGAAACATTTAACTCATTTAGGATAAAATGTTTCTTGATATCTACAGAATTTGTTTTGTAAAAAAAAATCTTTTAAATTATTCAGTATATTTTCTTCATTTATCTAATTTCTTTTTACAGGTATTAATATATATATTAGATATATATAAATATCATAAAATATTTATTATTACATTCTTCTCTTCTGTATATTCCTCTACATTTTGGGAACCAGTATTGATGAAATATAAGAAAATATTCCTGATGTAATCAGAGTACTGATAACACTGATCCACAGAACACAATAAGTTAACTCTAAAATTCCAATAAAGGGCTACGCGGAGCACAGCATGATACGACCGCAGCATTTCGACAACTGAAATTTGAACAAATGTTAACTAAAAAGAATGTGGACACAGTAATTTGCTTGACACAATAAGGACATTGACACATAAATTAACAGGACACAAACTAGTGTAAATAAAAATAAGCCCTTTTAATCCCTTATTACTAGGATATTGTAAGAGCTAAGAAATTCTGTTGACTACCATAAAGACAAATCCAAAGATAAAACTAGGGTTGGAAAATAAAGAATTCACATATTTTGAAATATTGCAATTTGGCCTCTTCGACCCATTATAGCAGAAGAGCAACGCAAAATATACTGCCATAATACTGAAAGCAGACAATGAGAAAATCCAAAGATAAAAATCCCATTAAAATCTAATGAAAAATAAAGATTTCACATATATGTATTTCTAATGATTGTAATTTTGGCCCCTTCGACCCCTTATAGCTTTGAAACGGTAAGAGCAACACCAAATCCGTTGAAATACCTCTGAAAGTTTACAATGAGAGGAATGCAAAGAAAAAAAGTCCCATCAAAATCAGATGTAAAAAAAAAAATTTACACATTCCTATAAATTGCAATGTGACCCCTTATAGCTCGGAAACGGTTAGATCGACATCAAATTTGTTGACATATTACTGAAAGTTTACATTGAAAGGAATCCAAAGATAAATCCAACTGAAATCAGATGAAAAATAAAAAAAAATGGCAATCCGCATGTTTACAATTTTTGCCATGTTGGGGCCTTCAAAGCTTGGAAAAGAAACAAGTTATCAAAAATCTAATGACACAGTGCTATGTTAAATTGTTCATAAGGAATCCTTTGCAAAAACTGCATCAAAATCGGTCTAAAAATAGAAAAATAAAAAATAAATTGAAATTCACCCCTTTTAGGCAGCATTTATCTCTTGAACAGTACATGCCACGTGAAATCTATTGGCATATTCATGATTAGAAATATCCTCAGGAGGACACTGAAAGAAACCCCATCAAAATCCGATAAATAATAAAGATTTTTCAGTAAAATATGTGAAAACATAAAATTTAACCCTTTTAGGCCCCTTTTTTGAAAAAAAAACGGGGTGGGGCCACAATGACTAAAACTAATCCATGCCTTCCTTTTGTACCAAAGAAAATTGTGTTAAAGTTTCATAAGGATTGACAAAGTCGACGACAGCACCATACCAGTATACGACCACAACAATTTTTGCAGTCGTATAAAAATAAAGATTTTGCATATTTTTTCGGCCCATTTGACCCCAAACGCTTAGAGCTATGCGAAATCTTTAGGCAAACTTCTAAAAAGCCTATAATGAGAGGAATCCATAGAAAAAAATCCCATTGAAATCCGAAGAAAAATAGAATTTTCAGGTAATCTGCATGTTTGCAATTTGGCCCTGTTTGGCCCCTTATAGTTTGGAAAGGAAACAACTCATCACAAATCTGAAGGTGCAGCGCTGTATTAATTTTTTTAAAGAACCGTTGCAAAAAAAATGCGTTAAAATCAGACTAAAAATTCACAATTTTGAAAATCCCTTTCAGGCCCCTTCATCTTATGCACGGTACAAGCGTCTGTCTTCCGTTTATCAACAATTAAGAAGATGCCCTTTACAACTGCAAGACCAATTGTAACAAAACTGGGCCTGAATCATCATCAGTCCTTAGACCGACCAACATGGCTGTTGTTACTAAAAATAGAACATGGAGGTAAATTGCATTTTGATTGATTGATTGATTGAATATTGTTTAACGTCTACTCAGCAATATTTCAGCTATATCAAGACGAGAACAAGTTTGTTAATAAATAATCACTTTGGGGTATGGACAGGGCCATGGGACGGGAAATTCTGACTGCCACTGGAAAAGTAGGGTGAAATCCAAAAGGGCGGAGAATTTAGCCTTGTAGCCGATCACCTACGGACCACTCAAAAAGGGCTTGCTACAAGGGTTCTTTAACGTGCAGGAAGCGTGGCATTTCTTCCAACACGAGGACCTGAGTTTACATCCCATCCGAAAGATGGGTTGTGTATTTATTCATCCCGCACAACCACGGAATGGGTCCTATTTCTATATCCCGGGACCCTCGGGGTCAGTCCCCGTTTAGGAGGGGTCACACCCCGCAAGCCGGAGATACTAGGTCCTATTTCTATATCCCGGGGTTCCCTCGGGGTCCTCTGTTAGGAAGACTCATACTCCAAGCTCAGAGGATGCTGCGGGCCTATTCATAAGCCGGGACCGCGCACGGCGGTTTTGCATTTTGTGTGCAGATAACTCCATAATCGTTGCATATATCAATAAACTTTGGACACAGGATATGTTTTGTCTTTCCCATGCATCGCCTTAATTTGCACATTGATCTTCAGCAGCAGCCATGATACCAAATGTATCAATGATCAAAACTGATCACAATCATGATAATGCAACCGCATACCAAAGATCAATGGGCTACTATGAGGTTGATGTTAAACGGACACTAGAAACAACTTAAACATTTGATAAACAGTGCAAAATTTCAAAGTCAGTGGAGCATGACTGCAGGGGCATAGACATAAAACGCCACTGAAACTGATCTGTACTGATGCTAATGCAACTGCATACCAAATATTAATGGACAACTATGAGTGATTGATGGTAATCAGACACAAGAAAAAACTTAAATATTGATAAAAAGTGCAAAATTTTGAAGTCATTGGGGCATGACTGTCGGGGCAAATACATAAAACGCCACTGCAACTGAGCTGCAATGATGCAAATGCAACTGCATATTAAATATCAATGGGCTACTCTGTGTGGTTGATGGTAAACAGACACAAGAAAAAACTTAAACATTTGAAAAATTGTGGAGCATGACTGCGGGGGCATAGATATAAAACGCCACGGAAACTAAGCTGTACTGATGCTAATGTAACTGGATACCAAATATCAACGGTCAAATATGAGTGGTTGATGCTAAACAGACACAAGAAAAAAGTTAAAAATTTGAAAAAAACAATTCAAAATTTCGAAGTCAGTGGAGCATGACTGTACTGATGCTAATGCAACTGCATACCAACTATCAATAGGCTAGCACAGGTGGTTGATGTTTAAAGGACCCAAGAAAAAACAATTGTTGCCGCCGCCGCTGCCGGAATCACCATACCAATATCTCGCTTTTTGCGGCTATCGTCGAAGGCTCGACAAAAATTGGACTGGGCAAAATTGATTAGCTTGGCAACATCTACCTGCCCTGCAATTTCGAAGAAAATCTAAAACCTGTCTTTGAGTTCTTGCCCTTTTTTCTCAAATTTTCATACGTCCGCAAACATTTTGCGGTTATATAATGGTATGGCATTGGCGTCATCGGCGTCGTCGGCGTCGGTGGACAGCATAACTTTGCTACTAGTGGACGGATCTTTATGAAGTTTGAGTATGATGTATCTTGGCACACGCGTAAACAGATTTTTAGTTGGAGGCCTCGCCCGTTTCAGAAAAGGGGTAAAATTTGGCGTTTTTGTCTCGCCCGCGACGAAAAAGTCGCGGAAGCGAGACTTAGGGATAGTGTTTCCGGCGGCGGCGGCGGCAACAATTGCAAACTGTTGTGAATTAACAAGCTTATGTTAGTTGTAGGTCCATAGTATTTGATATGCAGTTTCATTATTATGGGTACAACTCAAATCCCTACTTAGATTATGGCCCTGGCCCCTTAGTCACGCATGAACGATCACATTAAGTTTTTAGCAAGCAGAATGTACAGCATATAGCAGTAGTCCAAGGCACCTGATATTTGACATGCAGTTGCATTTTGGAAAGTACATACTGATTCCAAGCCCGGATGGTGGCCCTGGCCCCTTAGTCACGCATGAACGATTACATTAAGTTTTTAGCAAGTAGTTTGTACAGTCTATACCAGTAGTCCTAGGCAATTGATATTTGACATGCAGTTGCGTCTTGGGTAATACATACTGATTTCGCATCCGGATGGTGGCCCCGGCTCCTTAGTCATGCCTGAGCGATCACATTTAGTGTTTAGCAAGCAGTTTCTACAGCCTATACCAGTAGTCCTAGGCACTTGATATTTGACATGCAGTTCCGTCTTGGGTAGTACATACCAATTTCACGCCCGAATGGGTGGTCCTGGCCCTTAGTCACGCATGAACGATCACATTACGTTTTAAGCAAGCAGTTTGTACAGCCTATACCAGTAGTCATAGGGACTTGATATTTGAAATGCAGTTGCGTTTTTGGGAGTACATACTGATTCCACGCCCGGATAATGGCCCTGTCCCCTTAGTCACGTATGAGCGATCACATTTAGTTTTTAGCAATCAGTTTGTACAGCCTATACCAGTAGTCCTAGGCACTTGATATTTGACATGCAGTTCCGTCTTGGGGAGTACATACAGATTCTTTGCCAAAATGGTGGCCCTGGACCCTTAGTCACGCATGAACGATCACTTTAAGTGTTTAGCAAGCAGTTTGTACAGCCTATACCAGTAGTCCTAGGCACTTGATATTTGACATGTATTTGCGTCTTGGGGAGTACATACCGATTCAACACCCAGGTGGTGGCCCTAGCTTCTTAGTCATGCATGAGTGATCACATCATTTTTTTTTCAAGGAAATTGTAAACACAGTTAAAGATTATATTTTATTTTTATTGTTGCTGCAGTAGATCAATTTGCAAATTAAGGCGATGCATATTTGCATATTTGACTGTAGAATCTTTATTTTTTATTGGATTTTGATGGGGTTTCTTTCAGTGTGCTCCTGAAGAAATTTCAATCGGATGTATTCTACCGGATTTATCGTAGTATGTACCGCTCACGAGATGAATGAGGCCCAACAGGGGCGAATCTAAAAAAAAAATTTTTTTTTATTTTAAGTCCAATTTTGATGCAGTTTTTTTTCATTGGATTCCTTACGAAAAATAAATATTGGCGTTCAGCTATTACATTTTTGGGAACTCATTTCCTTTCCCAGCTATGAGGGACTGAACGGGGCCAAAATTGCGAATTTGCAGATTATTCAAAATTCTGATTTATTATAGGATTTTGATGGTTTTTTACTTTGGATTCCTCTTGATCTAAGCTTTCAGTGGTATGCCAACGGATTTTGCATAGCTCTTACCGATTACGAGTTACAAATGGTCAAAGGGGCCAAATTGCAATTTTTCTAAATATGTCAAATTTTTATTTATCATTTGATTTTGGTGGTTTTTTTCTTTGGATTCCTCTTCATCTAAGCTTTCAGAAGTATGCCAACGGATTTTGTGTAGCTTTCACCGTTTCCGAGCTCTAAGGGGTCAAAGGGGCCAAAATTGCAATTTTTTCTTATTATGTCAAATTTTTGTTTTTTCATTTGATTTCGATGGGATTTTATTCTTTGGATTCCTCTTGATCTAAGCTTTCAGTAATATGCCAACGGATTTTGCGCAGCTCTTACCGTTTCCGAGCTACAAGTGGTCAAAGGGGCCAAAATTGCAGTTTTTCTAGATAAGTCAAATATTTATTTTTCATCAGATTTCGATGGGATTTTTTTCTTTTGATTCCTCTTGATCTAAGCTTTCAGATGTGTGTCAACAGATTTTGCGTAGCTCCTACTGTTTCCGAGCTACAAGGGGTCAAAGGGGCAAAAATTGATATTTTCTAATTTCCTAATATTTCATCGGATTTCGCTGGAATTTTTTCTTTTGAATCCTCTTGATGTAAACACTCAGCAATATGTCAACAGATTTGACATCTCTTTCCTTTTCCGAGCTACAAGGGGTCAAAGGGGCAAAAAATGTTATTTTTCTAAATATGTCAAATCTTTATTTTTCATTTGATTTCGATGGGATTTTTTTCTTTGGATTCCTCTTGACCTAAGCTTTTAGTAGTATGTCAACGGATTTTGCATAGCCTTTCCCATGCCTGAGGTACAAAGGGTCAAAGGGGCCAATATTGCATTTTTTTTTAAAACATGTTAAATCTTTATTTTTCATCGTATTTCGATGAGATTTTTTCTTTGGATTCCTCTTGATCTAAGCTTTCTGTAGTTTGGAAAAAAAGAAGGGAAACGGGGAATTTTTCAAAGAAAGAACGATCCAAAGGGGAGTAATAAGAACTCAAAGCCACCTTAAGATCTTCAATGAAAGGTGAGAAAACCCCACACCCAACGGCAGGTCGGAGTCTGCCCCTGAATAAAGAGAAATCAAGTTCAGCGAAATAAACATCATCCTAGACTCCTATAGACATAAAGTAAACTTAACTAGAAAAAAGACAAGACACACAAAGGCTTTATAAATTTCCTGACTAAGGACAGGCGCGAACCTGCTGTGGTGGGGTTAAACTAGTTTTATTGGGCCCAAACCTTCCCCTATAGCCAATGTGATAAATAAAAAAACAATCGTAACAACAGTAAAATTCAGTTGGCAACAGGACTGAGTCAATTGTAAAAAATGAAACTGAAAGAACTAAATATAGGGACATAAACAAAAAATCACAAGAGACTACTAGCAGTTAACTGACATGCCAGCTCCAGACCCATTACCAACTGACAAAATAAGTTATGTACCCTCAGTATACAGCTTCCACCAATATCCCTTCCTGTGGGGAGTTTAGCATAATGATTTCATGCATATACCGGAATACATAACGTCAACGGATTTGGCCTGGCACTTAAAGTTTCTGATCTAGGATAGCCACCACTGCAGAACTTAGCTTAGCATTGGACCTTACGAGAAAATCTTGTAAATCTTGTAAACAATTGCAAGCTGTTTCATACATAGAACTGATAATATCTAGTCCGTTCATATAACATTAATCTACCAGATGAATGATTTAATACTAATCATAAAACTTATATCACATTAGATGAATTATTTAACCCCGTGGGCAGATTTTATTGGGTCAATACTCGCCCAGTGAGTGAAAAAGGCTCATATAGGCTTCTAGTATTTCAAAACCTGCTTAACGTAAAAGATGGGGGCAAATTTTAATGACAAAATGTTCAAAATGTTGGAACTACATTCTACTTATGTCAGGCAGATAGGCATACTCATGTACAAAATGTAAGAGATGGTTTCAAGTAGAAAAAAAATCATTTAACATTGGACCCTATGGGATAACATTACAGATCTCTTCCAACGAAACTACAAACCCCGTTATAATCATTCTGAGTCACAATAATCCATACGGAATCCATTATGCCTGTGTAGAACAAAATTCAGTATTTTACCCTGGGGAAATATATGTAAACTTACAATTTCTCTGAAAAAGCTTAGCAAATCAAAACCAAGGA
The DNA here is from genome assembly GCA_002080025.1 of Modiolus philippinarum. NCBI lineage: Eukaryota > Metazoa > Mollusca > Bivalvia > Mytilida > Modiolidae > Modiolus > Modiolus philippinarum. The sequence goes on from MJUU01009850.1 coordinate 15,353, forward strand.
TAGTTACAATAGTCCTTGAGATGTCCACTTCCAAAATTGCATCTGAGGTCTATATGAAGTTAAATTCCAGATGGCCACGAGTTTGGAACGCAATTCAACATTGGACCCCGAGGAAAACTGCTGTTGCTGAGTCATGTGACATGCCAGCTACTTTTAGAACATTCTTCTATTTCTGGATTCAATGTTACGGTAAGCACTTGTTATTAGTATATGAATTTTGAAGTCTTGCATTACTATGAGTAGTTTTCGCTCTTAATGCAGACCATGTTGTTAATTGTTACAATCGTAACTCAAATCAAACAGTATATAACAATTAACATTTTCAGGTTGAAGCAAGGTTAAAAACCATTGGTATCATGGATTGAGTCAGCGTACTATGACCCTTCTAGTAGTAATGCATGTCTTCAAAATTCCATATACCAATAACACTCCTTTACCACAGCATTGAATCCAGAAACAGAAGAATGTTCATTAGTGACTTTCTATCGGCTACCCTACCCTCCTACAGGTAGCTGGCATGTCACTTCATCCAATAACAGTATATACATGATATAAGAAGCACTACCTGCACACTGTAGTATTCCTATGAAAGCCCTTGAATGGACCAAGACTGTGAAGGATATATCGACTTAAGCTCTAGCCTCTAATAGGAGTGCTATTCTTTTATAAAATTCCTCGCTGAAACTACTTTCCATTTTAATGGTACTTGATCAAAATATTCCGTTGATGGTCAGCTTAAGAAATAGTCTCTGGTCGGTGAATACAATATCCAAGATGACAACCAGCAAAGACTAATTATTGCAGGCAAACTGACCACTGAAGTTTTGGATGAGAAACTTAATTTGTTAGCTTGGCCACCTAATTATACAATTTGTCACTACAATTTAAGGTACTTTTTCAAAATTGGTGACCTTGAATTAAATCCTTATAGGGCTGTCAACGTTACAGGAAATATTGCAGGTTTTCTCTGAATCTACTCAAGCAATATAATTAAATCTTATTTTGTTACAAAAGTCTTTTGCTCATCATTTTCAAAATGGTTTCATACATTGCCCGATTTTACTTTTTTTTCTCATTGACCGCTCCCGACATGTGTTGCTTCAATGACATATTTTAGCTGCGATCGATGTTGCTCAACATTTCTATTCTCTTCTTGTAACCCTGGTCCTTTCAGCTGGATAACCCTGAGCATCGCCCAAGTTGGCACTCCATGGCGGGTGGGGAGCAAGGGAGTGACCTTGATATAATTTTTGTCAAGAATACCGCTTAAGTGCACGCTAGGGGCCTTCTTGATCTCGCTTGAGGGGGTGAATATTGTTCACCTCTAGTTGAAGACCCTCAGGCGACATCAAGATGAAGACAGGAATAAAAGCCCTGTCCTTGATAAACTGGAGTTTTCTATGTATCGTGTGCGTTTTTGTCACATGTACATTCACTCCACATCCTTTCATTTTTCCTATCTGGTAGGTGAATACAAAGTCCAAGATGGCACCCAGCACGGAACTTGGTTTAATATTTGGTCATGAAGCTACGAAACAGTTAAAGATTTTCTGTGGAACTACATAGCTAACTGCAATGAAACATGCTCATGTAAACTTTATTGTAAACATTTCTGCGGTAAATGATTTCCTCTAAAGTAAAGAGCAGGTTTGCCAACAAGTCATGCCTTGGTACTATAAATAAGACTGTTTAAAAATAAAAACTGGAAAGTCAGTATAACATTAACGTAGATTATTGATCTATTTATTTTAATTCTAAATAAAATGATTTTTAAGCATTATGTATCAATTAATCAATGTATGAACGAAAATAGTTCAAATAACATTTTAAGATTATAGAAGAATGCTTGAAGACAGCTAGAATATCTTTATAGCTTTAGATCAAATTAAAAAGAAAGAATTTTATCAAAAATAAGTCATAATAAGTTTGAAACTGAAATATTCCAGGATGTGAAAAATAGAAGCCTCGAAATAGGAAATGCTGCAAGAATTCATGGTGTACCTGAGTCTGCTATAAGTTGGGCTGAGATTTAAAGACCCATGGATATGACATGGATCCAGGGCATGAATTTTAAATGGGGACAGCTACTCTCTTTATGTTATTTCAGCCATTTTATGTTGATGAAGATGATTTTACATTTTCTTATTATTGACAAGCACTCGTTTATATATATTTTTTTTTTTTTTTTTTTTTTTTTTTTGCATATCACATTTTATTCCTTGTATTTGACAGCTTATTCTCGTTTGTCGTTTTGGTTTTTTTGCTGTTATTTTTTGGTTTTATTAAATCATTGATCTGTGTGGTAATACTCTGCATATATATTGAAGTTTCTGGGAGCTTTCATTTTAGCATCAATGCTCTCCGTACTTACCAGTGGACATACGCAGACTTTTATTACAGCCAGTCGATGTCAACAAACGGGGGTAGGAGCAGAAAATTGACTCGTTTTGTTACTTTTCCTTGTTGTTTATTATTTTGTTTAATATTTTCTGTTAGGGGAAACATTTCTCTTTCCAACGATATATAACGTGTAATTAATACTGCTTAGGACAATTGCGTTCGGAACCCTTTGGTGCGCAGACTTACAATACGGTATAATATAATGTTACACATAATCAAACTTTGAATTTGTAATGAACTTTAAATGGAATTATTACTAGGACAAAAGCAAAATGGCATGCTGAAGGTGAAAGAAGCTCTAGGTATTTTTTGTAATTTGGAGAAAAAACATTATACTGAAGAAGTTAATTCGAAATTGATTGATGAAAATGGTAAAGAAATAACTGATCCCAAATTTATTATGGATGAACAAAAGGAATTTTATAAAAGTTGCACACTAGTTCGTCTCCGAACCTGGAAGATGTACATAATTCTTTGTTTTTTTTGATAATGATAACCCTTACATTGTGAAACCCTCAGATGAGGAGATAACATCATGTGAAGGGAAAATAACAATGCAGGAGTGTCATCAAGCTTTAAAATATGAAAAATTTCAAATCTCCTGGAATAGATGGCTTCACATCAGAGTTTTATAAATTTTTTTGGAAAGATATAAAGTATTTTTTGTTGAATAGTCTAAATGAAAGTTTGGAAAGGGTAAATTTTCAATAAGCCAATGCCAAGGTATGATAACATGTTTACCAAAAGAGGGGAAGGATAAAAAATTCATGAAGAACTGGCGTCCAATAACACTTCTATGTGTTGATGATAAATTAGCATCATCATGTATAGCAAATAGATAAAAACCCGTTCTTCAAAATATAATTAGCCAAACCCAAAAGGGTTTTTTTAAAGGGCGATACATAGGTGAATGTATCAGAATTATAATAGATTTAATTGAAAAATTAGAAGAGGATGAAATCCCAGGACTTTTACTTTTGATAGATTTTGAAAAAGCTTTTGATATGGTTGAGTAGTCTTTTATTGAAAAAACCTAAAATTTTTACGGTTTCGGGCCAACATTATGTAAATGGGTCCAATGCTTGTACTGCGATATTACAAATACTGTTGGCAATAATGGTCACTTGTCCACCTTCTTTTCTTTGGAAAGTGGGTTCGACAGGGAGATCAATTATCTCCTTATTTATTTATTCTCGTTCTTGAGCTTCTTAGTTCATCACTAAAGAATGATCCAAATATTGGCCGCCGTGCGCGGTCCCGGCTGAAGAATAGGCCCGCAGCATCCTCTGAGCTTGGAGTATGAGCCATCCTAACAGAGGACCCCGAGGGAACCCCGGGATATAGAAATAGGACCCAGTATCTCCGGCTTGCGGGGTGTGACCCCTCCTAAACGGAGGCTGACCCCGAGGGTCCCGGGATATAGAAATAGGACCCATTCCGTGGTTGTGCGGGATTAATAAATACACAACCCATCTTTCGGATGGGATGTAAACTCAGGTCCACGTGTTGGAAGAAATGCCACGCTTCCTGCACGTTAAAGAACCCTTGTAGCAAGCTCTTTTTGGGGTGGTCCGTAGGTGATCGGCTACAAGGCTAAATTCCCCGCCCTTGACGATTTCATCGTACTTTTCCAGTGGCAGTCAGAATTTCCCGTCCCATGGCCATTTCCATACCCCAAAGTGATTATTTATCAACAAACTTGTTCTCGTCTTGATATAGCTGAAATATTGCTGAGTAGACGTTAAACAATATTCAATCAATCAATCAATCCAAATATTGGTGGAATAAAAATAAATGACTCTGAATACCTCTTAAGTCAATATGCAGATGACTCGTCTTTGACACTAGATGATGATCCAAAATCTCTTGAAAGTGCCTTGTTTATATTTGATCGTTTCTCTGAATGTGCTGGATTGAAAGTAAACTTGGACAAAACAGAAGCAATATGGTTTGGTTCCAAATTGGGTTCTAATGACTGTCTTTTACCTGACAAAAAGTTTTCTGGAACAATTCAGGGAAATTTAAATTATTGGGAATTAATGTTCATTTATTTGACAATGACAAGACTTTGTGCAATTTCATAGACAAGACTGCAAAAGTTAGGAATTTGTTGAATTTATGGGGATATAGAGACTTATCATATATAGGTAAAGTGACAGTTATAAAAACATTAGCACTACCACTTTTGGTTCAATGTTTGAGAGTTCTGCCAAACCCTCCAGACTCTATCTTTAAAGAATTACAGGAGATTTTCTACAAATTTATATGGGATAATAAACCTAATAAGATTAGGAGAACTGTTATGATAAATGACTGTGGAGATGGTGGTTTAAAGGTACCAAATATCCAATCTTTCTGTTATTCATTGAAATTGTCATGGCTCAGTAAATGTATTGATCCCCTAAACTACTCGCCATGGAAAACATTTTTATTAGGCACTTAAGAACAATATGAGGGCGATAAAGTCTTATTTCTGGATAAAGGAGGTATAAGGTGGATATCTACAAAACTGAACAGATTCTGGGAAGATATTTTTGTTAATTTTTCAAAAATTGTTGAAACTGATAAAGAGATTCAGTTACAAAATGCAAATGATATTTTATCACAACCTTTATGGTTAAATAAGAAGATTAAAGTAAAGGAGAATATGAGTATTAACACAAACTTTTGCAAAAATGGGATATTTTTTATAAATGATTTAATGTCAGACAATGGAACGCTTTTAAATTTTATAGAGGCTTTAAATAAATACAGAGGAAGCCCTTCCACCAATTTTATTGAGTTCTATGCCATTCTTAATGCAATTCCAGTAGACTGGTAGGGAAAGAAAAATTGGACATTGTTATTAGTAGTTTTGTTGAAAAATTAAAACATCTAAAGAAACCTAGTAAATATTTTTATAAAACCTACCTTGAGAAAATAAAAGAAAATCCCAAATCTCAAGATAAATGGAATTATATACTTGGCTTAAATATTGAAAATTGGGAAGGAATTTCTCCATTACCCTTTTCTATAACCCGTAATACACTTCTGCAAAATTTTCCGTTTAAGCTACTACACAGAATACTTCCAACAAATACCTTTTTGTACAAATGTAAAGGAAACAGAACTTAGTACTCTTTGTTTTGAAATACCAGAGACATTAATTCATTTATTTTGGGAATGTTATCATTCAAAGAATCTTTGGTTGTCCATTTGTAGCCTTTTTGAAAATCATAATTTGACCATAGATGTAAATGTTTCAAACATATTTTTTGGAATGGCTGCAAATCGAGGACAGAGCAACACTATGCAAAATGTTCTTCTTATCTTGAAATACTATATTTATTTGTGTAGATGCAAGAACTCTATACCTCACACTGTGGGGGTATAGAGTTTTTGAAATACTGTATGCACATAGAAAAATTGTCAGGAGTATACTTGACACAATCACAAAGAGATTTTATACGTAAAAAGTGGTTACCACTTGAAGTTCTTCTCAGTGACTGAGTGCGAATGTTTTTGTTATACTAATAATATAAACTACAGTTTCTCATGCTTTCTCGCTTCTGTTATGAAATATATATGTTAATATATGATTTATGTGTTAATTGTATCCGTAAATGTTTTATTTTGTCATGTCATCATTATTTTGTTTACATGTATGTACATAATCATGTAAAGTACCAATTGCAAAAATAAAGAATTACAAAAAAAAAATTTTCACATTCAAGTTGCATCATTTAATGCATAAAGTAAATGTGATTAATATATTTCCAGACAGATTATTATACAAAACAATAACTATTAATTTATTTTTTTTTTTCGTGTTTTCGTTTTTTAAGAAGAAGAAAAAGAAGATTCTTTATCTGAACATTACATGTTGTCATTTAAATGAAAAACAAATAAGCACATGCACTGTGAATAATCCTATGGTGTTACAGCTATGGTGAACTGATTTCCCTAAAATATTTTTGAATTTATTTTAAAAGACTGAACTGCCTGAAAAATCTCAACGTTCTTTTCCCATTGATTTCCGATGTTCAAAAAAGTAAGTAGTCACATGAAATGATTTGTTCAACGAGAATATGTTCAATACATTGGTGTCTAAGTGTATTATAGTGGGGTCAGTGCATTTAATGGTGTTCTGTTGTTTCAATAGCAATGCATTGGCAAAGTGGAGAGTCAATAATATTTTTAGTGAATAGATGCTGGTTTAAGAAACTACAGTGCATACAAAGTCAAGAATGTAAAATTTGACCAAGTCTTTTCCCAAAATAATTTTACAAAGGTGTCTCTAGATTATAAGACTTCAAATTAGATTTTAATGAATTGACAGAAGTGCAAGACTTAAGATGTCGAGGTAACACATCTAAGAGCGTACAGTATCCGGTAAAAAATAAGGTTCGTGTTTTAATATGTGGATAACAGACAAATTTCTCGTGGCGTGCATGTGTATATTTCCAAGAGTATGGGGAACAAAAGTAGAGGTCCAATTGATCCTTGGGGCTGTTCGAAGCTAAGGATGATAGCCCTTCCTTACAGTAATGATTCGATTCGGTATTGCTTTGTCCACTTCGTCTAACAATATTTGAATGATTGAACGTGTTATATTATCGTTGCCATCTGTAACAAACAAGTTGACAAAATTAATCCGCGAGAGCTGTTCTCGAAAAGAGTTAAATCAGCTCTATCATACAAATATACTTTACGTTTCATGGATTGCTGAATTTTACATTGTTGATCGATTACACCAATTATAGGCAATGATATCGTACTAGATCAAGTGAAGGAATACGTAGACCTTGTATTGTCAGTATCAAAAAAGTTGTCGGGTAGGTCCATACCAGATCAAAATGACTACCAATATGTTTGTATAGTCTAAAATATATTTGCATTGTCCATAAATGTTCAAACATATAATAACATTTACGATCTACTTATTTCAGCACATGGAAACAGAAATAGGGCGCTCTGCAAAACAACAGATAGAGGGTATGTCTTTGAAATGTACTTCTTAAAATATCAACATATAATTTGTTTTCCACCTCATTTACAAAAGTTCAAAGGACTTAGTAAACTAACAATGCAGACATCATACAGCTGAATGCAAAAACAGACAATACACAAAAAATAGATAAAGGTGTACATAACATGACACAATGAACAGATAATGCAAAAAAATAGACACAATACAATATAACATCACCTACATACAATACACAAAATATAGAACAGTTGAACATAATACAACACAACAAAATTTAGATGCAGGCAAAACATACAGGTAATCATATATATAATACAACACAATAAAATGTATGGATAATACAAAACATATAGATACAGGTAAAAACAATACTATAGGGTTATAGAATGGGATTTTTCATATTGGTCCTGTATTTTGTCCAAGGACGATTGTGTTGGGCCGAGGACAGCCGTATTGTTGCCTCGACCCAATACAGCTGTCCGACGTCCAATAGGACTGTCCGATGTGAAAAATAACATTCTATGACGCTGTTATTAAATAGTAATGTAAAACTATAGATCTATTCAATGGCAACAAAATGGGCGAAGGACTTATAAGTCAGTTTTTATGTTTACTTTTCCTTTATTCTCAAGTCCATTTTCATGTTTTTCTGCTATGTGGAACAGTCCCCAACATTTGTAAATTTGAGTTGTGACTGCGTTTTTTATATATGACGACATGGATAAACATTTGAGATGTCCGTCAGCCCCGCAAATGAATCAAGTTCAATTCAGCGAGTGGTGGTTACCTGAAAAAGATTTTACTTTTCTGATCTTCGTAGCATTTTGTGTTGAAATCTGATTGTTGATATCAGGCCTCAAAATAGACTTTGATTAAGAGTCGCCAGTTGGCGATCGTTGTTGATAAAATGATCGCCAACAGAAATTTTTGGTCGCCAGTCAAAATTTTTTGGTTGCCAGAGATCTTGTCGATGTTTAATCTGTAAAAGATAGCAAGTAAATTTACTAATTGATGGTTTAGGAATTTATGTCCAATTGGCAATATCGCAACTATAACACTACGAGAACAAATCAATCATTGTGTAAAAATTGTCAGTGTAAGAATTGAGACTTAATTGTGGAAGAAACGACTGCTGCATCAAGTTTTGATTGCCACTGGTAGAATGGGAGAAATGAATAGGGACAGGAAATTTAGCCTTCTCTGCTCTCCTTTGGAAAGTATAGATTGATAGAATGAATAGTTATAGTTTAACCACCGGTGAGCAATATTTCAGCTGTATCAGGTTGAGAACATGCAAATTAAATCTAAAATATTTTAAGTATAAGAAGGAAGAAATAAAAGGTGGAAGGGGCAACGAGTTTCGATCACCAATGGCAAAGAGGAGAAATGGGTAGGGGCAGGAAATTAAGTCTCTAAAATCACTAGCTGAAAGCATTTTCTGTTGAGAAATCATCAGGACTACAGTTCTCTAATTTAAATAGAAATACGGGATCAGATCCCGGAAATTAAACTGAATTTCTGTTTTAAAATTATCGTAATAAAAATGTACGATTGACTTACATTGCAACAGTCTAGCAGATTATTCACATGGAATTATGTTCTGTCCATGATATTGCTGCCATTTTGTTGAAGATTTAATGAACCGGACGTCCGTATTAGGCCTGGTCGTATTGGCCCAGTTAACCCGTATTGGACCAGTAAATCCATATTGAGTCAGTAAATCCATATTGGACGAAGCCGAAAGCTGAGTGCAACAGTTTAGTCAGAGGGTCAAACAAAACAGCTGTTGTTTGAGGACCCAGTCTATAACTGTTTTGTTATACCTTTTCATGTTCAATGTGTTTTAGACTTTAAAATATGTTTTAATGGTATATCCATCTGTATTGCATTTATGTAATAAATTCAAACTTTAAATTTTGTTCAATACACTCCATTTCATCTGAATTCAATTCATGTGACCAATTTGGTTTTGAAACGACAGGAGATCATGTGATATGGGCGTGATGTTTTTGAACCAATCAAAATAAGACAGGTGGTCAACAGATCGGTTTCGGTCAACAGACTGAAAACTGTTGACTTGTCAACAGATCGTATTTTGGTTTGAGAAATATTACAGACAAATTGTCGAATTTTTTACTAATGCATTTATATAAGGGAAATATTATAAGGTATAACAATATACTATGGTAATTAAGTACCAACTGAACAAGACATTGGTTTATAAAACAGTAAACTAAAGTAATAGCGTACTGATTGAACAAGACAATGGTGCATAAAATAGTAACTTTAAGTAATAGATTACTGACTGGACAAGACATTGGTTCAATAAAAGTAAACTAAATTAATAGAGTGCTTACTGAACAAGACATTGGTGCATAAAACAGTAAACTTATGTGATAGAGTACTAAATTAAGAAGACATTGGTACATAAAACAGTATATTACAGTGAAAGAGTATTGAACGAACAAGACATTGGTACATAAAACAAACAGTAATAGTAATAGAGTACTGACTTATCAAGACATTGGTACATAAAACAGTATACTCAGTAACAGAGTACTGACTGAACTAGACGTTTGTACATAAAACAGTATATTACAGTAACAGAGTACTGACTGTACTAGACGTTTGTACATAAAACAGTATATTACAGTAACAGAGTACTGACTGAACTAGACGTTTGTACATAAAACAGTATAATTACAGTAATAGAGTACTGACTGAACAAGTCATTGATACATAAAACAGTGCTATGCAATAATAGAGTATTGATAAACCAAGACATTGGTACAAACAATAGTTTAAAGTACTGACTGAACAAGACAATTTTATTGTAATGTGCTGGACAATAGAGTATTAAATAAGGCAAACTATCTTAATGGGACTCGGGTTTCGATTTATATGCATTTCATCATAAATTTAATTAACCCATTCCTTCTCTTGAACATTTGCATATAATTTATTATATTAGAATCAAATAAGCCATAAAACCCTGGCTATTTAAAATGACAACAGTTTAATGTGTTTTCTTATATTTCAGAAAAGAGGAAAAAGCTTTTAGGTATGTTTCATGTGTACAGTGTAGTATCAGTGTTTCAAAAACCGAGATACAGGTAGAAAATTTGAAGTACAGTATTTTATAACACAGTTAACTTCATTGATGTCAAATTTTTACAAAAGGAAGAAGCTCTATTGAGAAAAACATAAATCCAGAGCATGGCACAGAAATATGAACACCAGAAGACTTACGAATAAAAACACCATATATTTACAAAGTACTATGTGAACATAGTAAAACAGAAAATTCAAAACGAAAGCACTCAGTGTGAATTTAAGTAAAATCTAATGTTGCCATCAGGTGACCTGGAAGTCCGCATGTCCAATTCAGTAAAAGACATCATCATACTGTCACCAAGTCAAGGGTGAATATGAACCAAGGGTAACATTTGGTGATCTCGAAGAGTCAGCATGTCCTGCTCAGTACAGGGCATCAATCACACCCAGTAAGTACAGGGTAAATATTAACCGATGGTTACATTAGGTAAACTGGAAGAGTCAGCATGTCCTGCTCAATAAGGGATTACATCATACTGTAAGTAAGTCAAGGGTCAAGGGTTAATATAAACCAAGGATAACATAAGGTGATCTAGATGATTCAGCATGTTCTGCTCAGTAAAGGACTCCATCATACTGTCAGCAAGTCAAGGGTAAATATGAACCAAGGGTAACATTAGGTGATCTGGAAGAGTCAGCATGTCCTGCTCAGTAAAGGACTCCGTCATTCTTTCAGTAAGTCAGGGGTAAATATAAACCAAGGGTAACATTAGGTGATCTGGAAGAGTCAGGATTTCCTGCTCAGTAAAGGACTCTGTTTCCTGCTCAGTAAAGGACTCTGATTTTGCCTTGTCTCTGGACTTTGATTTATGTAATCTTGTACTTTATTCCTTCGGTATTCTACTGCCGTTGTTACTGTCAGTAAGTCAAGGGTAAATATAAACCATGGGTAATATTAGGTGATCTCGAAGAGTCAGCATGGTCTGCTCAGTAAAGGATTCCATCCCACTGGCATTTAAAGGGTAAATATGAATCTGGGGTAACGTGAACTAAGTAAAACAGAAAATTCAAAACGAAAGCACTCAGTGTGAATTTAAGTAAAATCTAATGTTGCCATCAGGTGACCTGGAAGTCCGCATGTCCAACTCAGTAAAAGACATCATCATACTGTCACCAAGTCAAGGGTGAATATGAACCAAGGGTAACATTAGGTGACCTCGAAGAGTCAGCATGTCCTGCTCAGTACAGGGCATCAATCACACTCAGTAAGGCAAGGGTAAATATTAACCGAGGGTTACATTAGGTAAACTGGAAGAGTCAGCACGTCCTGCTCAATAAAGGACTCCATCATACTGTCAGTAAGTCAAGGGTAAATACGAACCAAAGGTAACATTAGGTGATCTGGAAGAGTCAGCATGTCCTGCTCAGTAAAGGACACCTGTCACACTGTCAGTGAGTAAGTTCAGGGTAAATATATACAGAGGGCAACATTCTGAGACCTGGAAGAAGACCGAAGGAACAAGGGAAGCGAAGACTACAAAAATCGAAATCCGAAGTCCGAAGACATGGCAAAAACGGCAACAGAGAAAAACAAAGACAAAACAAGGACGTGAAACAGCTACAAGCACGGAAATAAAAAGACGACTTTAAAAACTAAGGCACTCATAGTGTGAACTCCCATGAAAACCGGGAGTGACATCAGGTGCTCCGGAAGGGTAAGCATGTCCTGCTTCGCTAGCGGCACCCGTCACACTATCAGTGAGTCAATCCAGGGTTGAGTCAAAACCGGTTATGTCAAATCCGTGAAGACGTGAAATCTCGAAGAGTCATCATGTCCTGCTCAGTAAAGGACACCTATCATACTGTCAATGAGTTAATCCAGGCTAAATTTTCACATAGGGCAACATTCAGAAAAAAAATCAGCATGTCCTGCTCAGTAAAGAAATCCAATCACACTGTCAATGAATCAGTCTAGAGTAAATATAAACCGAGGGTGACATCAGGTGACCTGGAAGTCAGCATGTCCTGCTCAGTAAAGGACTTCAATCACACTGTCAGTGAATCAGTTCAGGGTAAATATTAACCGAGGATGAATACAGGTGTCCGTGATCTGTAATGGACATAAATCACACTATCAGTGAGTCAATCCAGGATAAATTCAAACCAAGCTTGATATAAGGTGACCCGGAAGAGTCAGCATGTCTTTCTAAGTAAAGGATACCTATGGCGTTGTCAGAGTCCATCTATGGTAATGTAAAATAAGGTGAATCAGGTGAAAGGGACCAATCAGCTTGTCCAGTTTTGTTAAGGACAGTGAACACATTGTCAGTGTTGCAATCCAGAGTAAATTCAATCTGAGGGTTACCTGGAAGAGTATGCATGTCCTGCTCAGTAAATGACACCCATCATGCTGTCAATGAATCAATTCGGGGTAAATATAAACCGAAGATGACATCAGGTAATCTGGGAATGTCAGCATGTCCTGTTCAGTAATGGAGATCAATCACACTGTCAGTGAGTCGTTAAAGGGTAAAAACAGTCAGCCTCGATGCCATCAGGTGGCCTGGAAGAGTAGGCATGTCCTGCTCAGTGAAGGACACCCATCATGCTGTCAGGGATCCAATCTATGGTTAATGATAAATGAGATGTGCAATTGGGTGACAGGGATAAATCAGTATGTCCTGCTCAGTAAAGGACATCCATCACAGTGTCAGTGAGTCATTCAGGGAAAATTTAACTGAGGGAAAAATCAGGTGACCCAGAAAAGTTGGCATGTCCTGCTCAGTAAGGACACAAATCACACTGTTGGTGAGTCATTAAAGGGTAAAGTTAAACAGAAGGTGACATCAGGTAACCAAGAAGAGTCGTCATGTCCTGCTCAGTAAAGGACACAAATCACACTGTTGGTGAGTCATTAAATGGTAAAGTTAAACAGAAGGCGACATTATGTGATCCAGAAGAGTTGGCATGTCCTTGTCAGTAAAGGACACAAATCACACTGTTGGCGAGTCATTAAAGGGTAAATTTAAATAGAAGGTGACTTCAGGTAACCAAGAAGAGTTACCATGTCCTGGTCAGTAAGGACACAAATCACAATGTTGGCGAGTCATTAAAGGGTAAAGTTAAACAGAAGGTGACATCAGGTGATCTGGAAGTCATTACAGTGTCAGTTAATTCAAAACCAGTAGTACCATATCAATGAAGACTGGTAATCTAGATGAAAATGTTCGGTGTTAGCTCACCTGGCTTTAAAGCCATGTGAGCTTTTACCATCACTTTGGGTCTCATCCCTGGTCCATCGGTTCGTCTGTCGTCCGACAACAATTTCAAAAATCTTTTCCTCTGAAACCGCTTGGCCAATTTAACCAGATGTTGCCTGAATCATCATCTGGGTATCCAAGTAAAAAAATTTTTGGGATTAATCTGATGACCAACCAATATGGCTGCTGTGACTAAAAATAGAACATAGGGGAAAATTGCTGTTCTTTGCAAATAACTTAAAAAAAAAACAAAACATAACAGATATAAAAATCTGACTTGGCTTAAAATGTTCTGCATAACAGGATCCACCTGCCCTGTAATTTTGAAGAAAATCCGAAACCTGTCTTGGACTATTGTCTTTTTTCCATAAAATTTCCAAAATGTAAATATTTTTAGCTCACCTGCCCTAAAAGGCCAAGCAGTACAATGTTTTTTTACAGTTTTTACATCAGCTTTTCCCCCTCCCCGAGACCATGTGAGCTTTTGCCATCACTATGCGTCCGTCGTCTGTCCGTCCGTCAACAATTTCAAAAATCTTCTCCTCTGAGAACGCTGGGCCAAATGTAACCAAACTTGACTTGAATCATCACCAGGGTATGGGTTCTCAAAATTACGTTCGATGAGTCGGCTGGTCAAACAACATGGCCACCATTGCTAAAAAAAAGAACATAGAGGTAAATTGCAGTTTTTGGCTAATAACTCGAAAACCGTTACAGATATCAAAAATCTGACTTGGAGAGGAAATTGATCAGCTTGATGAGATCTACCCACTGTGCAATTTTGAAGATAATCTGAAAACCGATCTCAGAGTTATAACCCTTTTTCCGTAAAATTTTGCATTTTTAATTTTTTTTTTGAAAAGTGTAACAGATACCGGTCAAGTGTAAATCGCAAAAATGTTCAGCATATCAACATCTACCCAGCCTGAAATTTTGAAGAAAATCCATTTGCCCTTGTGGTAGTTATTGCCCTTTTTCACCGATTTTTTTTAAATTTTCTTATTTTTCGTCTTTTATTTTCAAAACTATAAGAGATTAAGGTTATTACGTGTAAAATGATGAAATGTTTGTCATGCTGTGGCGACTTCAAAACTGCTGTTGAAAATAGTTCAATGACGGCCATTTTCACAATGGCCGCCAAAAAAGGCGGGAAAATTGTACATTTTTCGATTTCAATGAAATTTGGTTTCCAAATAGGTATTGATGTCACAACTTCAAAACTGATGTAAAAAAACTTTTCGTAGAACGCCATTTTCAAAATAGTCGCCAAGAAAGGTGGCAAAATTCATCATTGTCCGATTTCAATGAAATTGGGTGTCCAAATAGGTATTGCTGTCGCAACTTCAAAACCGATGTTAAAAATTATTTTTTGACTGCCGTTTTCAAGAGGGCCACCAAAAGAGGCGGGAAAATTCAACATTATCTGATTTCAGTTAAATTTGGTATCCAAGTGGATATTGATGTCACAGCTTCAAAACCGGAGTTGAAAAATTGTTTGATGACTGCCATTTAGAGTCTGCCAAAAAAGGTTGATGTCAAAAAAGCCCAACATAGAAATATTGAAACACATGATCAGTCTTTAAAAACAGTTCAAGATATTAATGGTGTTCGAGCTACGAAAGTTTGAGAGACTGAAGATTACTGTATAAGTTACAATGTTACCTCGATTGCGGCAACTGAAAGCAAGGTGAGCGATGTAGGCTCCTGGGAGCCTCTGGTGCATTTTATAAGAAAACCATAACAGGTAGACGCCAGCGTGAAATTGCAAAAAATGTTCAGCATATCGAGATTTACTTACCAGGAAATTTTGAAGAAAATCTAATTAACCATGCTTGGAGTCATTAGGATCCCGCATCGAGATGCGGGTGCCCTATAGTTTTCACTTTGGCCGTTCGTCTATCCGTCCGTCCATCCGTCTGTCCGTCAACATTTTTCGTCAAAGTTTTCTGGGCTTTTACAGGTGGGAATGATTTCATATTTGGTCTGAAGCTGTATGATAATGAGTTGTGCTGTGTAAGCAATTTTCTGGTTTGCCTTGCCACTACTTTCTGTTTGCCGATACTTTAACTTTTTATTATACCACTCTATGGATGAAAATTTTTCGTCATAGTTTTCTGGGCTTCTACAACTGGGAATGATATGATATTTAGTCTAAAGCTTTATGATGATCAATTGTAACGTATAAGGTATTTTGTAACGTGTAAGGTATTTTTCCGTGGTTATGCAGGATTAATAAATACACAACCCATCTTTCGGAAGGGATGTAAACTCAGGTCCACGTGTTGGGAGAAATGCCACGCTTCCTGCACGTCAAAGAACCATTGTAGCAAGCTCCTTTGAGTGGTCCGTAAGGGATCGGCTACAAGGCTAAATTCCTCGCCCCTTTCGATTTCACTCTCCTTTTCCAGTGGCAGTCAGAATTTCCCGTCCCGTGACTCTTTTCATACCCCAAAGTGATTATTTATTATCTCGTCTTGATAAAGCTGAAATATTGCTCAGTAGACGTTAAACAATATTCAATCAATCAATCAATGTAAGGTATTTTAAGGTTTGTCATGCCAATTCTTCCTGTTTGCCGATACTTGAACTTTTCATCATACTACTCTATGAATGAAAAATTTCGTCAAGGTATTCTTGGCCTCTAAAACTGGGACTGATTTGATATTTGGTGTAAAGCTTCATGATGATGAGTTGTATCGTGAAAGCTATTTTTAGGTTAGGAAGTGAACTTTAATGTACAGAAATCACCTATTTAAGAATTCAAAGATTTATGTTGTAAACTAAAGATAATTCAGTTCAATATGTAGACAACGAGGATAGAATATATCTCTTAATAAAATCAAACACACTTAGACTTCGTTTGCTAGAGAAGAGAAACGTATTTGCAGGTACGTGTTTCGTATTTTAATTGTACATGTATATATGATTATGAAGCAACCAATTCATTTCAATGTGGTTATAATATCTCGCCCACAATACAATTGCAGAATAAAAATAAATAAAAAGGAGTATTGCCTCAAAAAATCCCAAACAGAATGTTAATTTTAAAATATTTTCATAAACAAATGTTGATAATTAGGCACAAAGGAAGGGACTGCCTATTGCGGGGCCCTCCTGCCTTCAGCAATACCTCTAGTTGCCCTTAATTTGTCAGATTTTTGTAAGTTTTTACATTAAAAAAGATTCGAAATAGAGTTTAAGTCTGAAAGCAAAAGTGTTCAGCTTATCAACGACTTTAAGTTTTACATATGATCAACAGGTTCGCATTTCATCCAAGATGTCCACCAGCGGGGAACATGGTTTAGCATATAACCAAATGTGGAAAATGTTGTAAATTATTGCTTCTTGAAAACCTTTTCATACATCAAGTTGATATTAACTAGGCATTTAAGCATGATGGTCATCAAATAAAGGTATAATTTTAGTAACGATCATAAATCCAATGTGGCTGCTACTGCTGATCATACTTTAACCTAGGACCTGTGGGATAATGTTATAAATTGCTAATTCTTTAAAACCAAGTTTCATATTTCAAGTTTATATTAACAAGGCATGGTAACACAATGATCATCTACCAAATTTTTAGTATGTGAAGTGATCCCAAATCCAAAATGGCTACCAGTGGGGAACATAGTTTAACATAGAAGCCTATTGGGAAATGTTATAAACTGTTAATTTTTGCATGCTGGTTCGTACATCAAGTTGATTTTAACTAGTCGTGGTATTACGATGGTCATTAAGCAAATGTAGGATGTTAATACCGATCATAAATCAAAGATGGCCATCAGTGCAGATATAAGTTAAACCTTGGACCCTATGGGAAAATGTTGTAGATTTCTTATTCTTTGAAATCATTTAATATGTGGAGTTGATATTAATAGGTATGGTAAAATGGTGGTCATCTACCAGGTTTTGCATATCTGTACCAATCACAAATCCAAAATGGCTGCCACTGGGGAACATAGTTTAACATAGGAGCCTATGGGAAAATGGTATAGACTGTTAATTTTTGAAAGCCGGTTCATATATCAAGTTGATATGAACTAGGCATGGTAATATGATAGTAATTAAACAAATATAGGATGTTAGTACCCATCATTAACCAAAGATGGCCGCCACTGCAGATTTGAATTTAACATTGGACCTCGTGAGAAAATGTTGAAAATTGCTAAATCTTGATAATCCTTTCATATGTGAATTCGATATTAACTGTATCTGTACCGATCACAAATCCAATATGGCTGCCACTGGGGAACATAGTTTAACATATGACTCTGTAGGCAATATTGTGAATTGTTTATTCTTGAAAATTGTTTCATACATTTATACAAAATGTTATAAATAGCTAATTCCTGAAAATCCTATTATTTGTAAATTCGATATTAACTGGGTATGTAACATGATGGTCATATACTAAATTTTGCATATCTGTACCAATTAGAAATCCAAAATGGCTGCCACTAGGAACATAGTTTAACATTTATACAAAATGTATAAATTAGCAATTAGATATCCAAAATGGCTGCCACTAGGAACATAGTTTAACATAGGTAATGTTGTGAATTGTTAAAGTCAGATTTAACATACAGATCTACGGGAAAATATTCTAAATTGTTTATTCTTGAAAACTGTTTCATACATCAAACTGATATTAAATAGGCATTTTAACCTGACAGTAATTTAATTTACTACCAATTGACTGCCACTCTATGTTAATCATTAAACCCTGTTCAACTTGGAAATCTTATATGATCAGTAGCCTACATGTGAGCAAAACACGCTCACATGTGAGCCTCTGGTTATTTGTAGTCCATGTATCACACATTACATGAATAAACCTCAATATGACCATAGATCACACATAACAAGTATTAACAACAGTAAAAGCATAGGTCTCGTATATATCTTCACCACAATAAGACTATAGCTCAACAGTATAATGTTTTAACCACAACAACACCTTAGATCATACAGTACACATATGAACCACAATAACCCAATAGCTCATCAGTTCATGCAAAAACTACAATAAACCACATTGAAACAATAGATCAAACTAACATGTATTAACCACAATAAGACTATAGATCACACAGTACATGTATGAATTACAAAAAGACCTTAGAATACACTGTAAATGTTTACCATAGATCGCACTGTACAAGTTAAAATTACACTAAAACCCTAGATCACACAGTACAGGTATTGACCATTTTGTCATGTCTATGACTCCAGTAGTACTTCTTCATCTGACAAAATTTTAGATTGCAGACATGAAAGGAACTTAAAACTTATAAAGATTGATAAAATAAAGAATGCAGATATAATGCAAAAAATAATAGAATGCAAGCTTGCGGTATTTGGAGCCCTACAAAAGTGAAAAATCATAAATTCAGCATTTTTTTTACCCAAAAAGTTTTCCATAAATATCTCTAGCCAATGTTATCTTTGATCAATCAGAATTGTAATTCCAAATTTTACTGTAGAATCTTGGGGCATATGTACTGTTTCACAAACACATATTGTTCATTTGGTGCAATGTTATCTGTATTGATCTTTTGTTTTACAGGATATACTGAAAATATGATCAAAATTCACACAAGTGAAGAGACATTTGTAAGGACAGGCGCTGTTTCCAAGGCTTTGGTATGTCTCAATGAAAATGGAATCGTGATTCTAATAGGATCACCTGGTATTGGCAAGTCACGTATCAGCCTGGAACTACTACGACAACTGTCAATGAACGGCGAGAAACATAAATCAATACAGCTTGATGATATTGAACAATGGCAAGATATGAGTGATGGTATGGATGTTGTGTTAATTGATGATGTGTTTGGAAGGACAAACAGCTCGTACAATGAAAATGTTCATTTCAAATTATTGGATGTGATATTCACAACAATACAAAATAAGAGCATAAAAGTAATTCTTACTTTGAGGAATAATATTTATCAGACAATTTTGCCTTACACCGACTGTCACAGAATTTTCAAAGATCAATATGTTGTAGATTTAAGTTCAGATAAAAATCAGATGAATGTAAAGGAAAAGAAATCCTGTCTCATGAATTATTTTTCCAGAAACAAGATATTGGTAACAGATGACTTAAAGAAAGAAAACATCAGTGACAACTCTATTCTTGATATTAATTCAACAGTATATATACACAAACAAACATTACGAAAAATTGTGCATTCTGATATCGGTACACAGATAGGATTTCCAGAAACATGCTATCTATTTGCGTCACATCGAAAATTCACAAAACAAGGTCATAACTTTTTCTGTCACCCAACAGAAAAATTGGCAAAGGAACTGGACAACTTAAGAATCGAAGGAGATACAAACAAAAGGAGTATGATAGACTTCACACTCTTAGCTTATATTCTACTAAATGGTGATTCCATCAATATAGACGAAATTAATAAGGATGAATTCCAAAAGTTGATGGAAATCATGTACTTGAATCCTCATCCAAACATTTTACCGTCACACATTAACATTTCAGCAAAACAACTTTTAGGAAAATATTTGAAAATTAACAATGATGGTAATTATTGTTTTCAACATAGATTGATATCAGAGGCTGTTACGATATCCTACAGTATCACTGATCCTAGAAGTGTTATGTCCTTGTTAGGATTTGATTTTATTACAGAAATGGTCAGACCTGAATCTTATCAACCAAGTGAAGGAGAAGTTGTATTTTTTGTTCCAACATCTTGTTATACTCTACTGGCTCAGAGATTACTGCAGTTACTTGAAACACATTACAATTCCAGGGGAAAACACGCACCTTATCAGTTTGTACAGGATCTGTGTAAATCAGAGATAATAACAATGACAAGAGACAATATCCTCAAGGAAATGGTCAAGCAATACAAGTTCAATAATTTTTACCATTATAGAGAGTGGTTAAGTGATCATCGGTTGTCAGGAAGTTATGACATCTCCACATCATATTTCTATTTACCATCTGCTTTATTGATGTTCTGTAACATTGAATGTGTTTACCAATGTTTGTATGACAAAATACACGAGAAACTGACACGTAAAAGATTATTGGTGAGAGCCATTGAAAGTGACATTGTAATGAAGGCATGTAAAGAGACACTGATGGTATCATTTAACTTTGCTATATGTACACTAGATGTAAAAAGATCAACTGTAATACTGAAGTTACTAACAGATCACAATATAAGACTAGATCACCCAACAAATTTTTTCTGTGACAACATAGTGAGATGTCAAGGTTTATATGGTGTACAGGTTTTGTTAGGTGCACGTGATTTATGTCAGGTATTTAGGTTTACTTCAATTTTAAAGGAAATATTCTGGTTATTTTCTGAGTATAAAATCAACATTGATAACAACATGAAGCAGTTCATTACGTCAGTAATTGTAAACAATAACGAGGACTGGTTAGTAGTAAAACCTATAGTAAGGTTTGTATGTCAACAAGGACAGCTTGATTTTGTGAAGGATGTGTGTAGAAGGTTTGATAGTAGTTTGTTTGATGACAATATTGTACATGAAATGTTCATAAAGGCATTAAGAAGTAGTAATACTGATTTTATGCAATGGTTGGTGGAGAAGTATCATGGGTTATACAATGTACAGAGGGAGTTAGATCATGCTTTTGCATACGGTTACATGGAGGGTGTTCAAATTGTACTTGAAAAGTCTGATCACACTTTAGTGGATATGACGACAGTTATGAATAAGGCATGTCACAGTAGTATGACTGAACTTGCTAAATGGTTGTGGGAGAAGTATGACAAAAAATTGTTTGATATGAAGACGGTAATGCATGTGGCATGTAGATTCGGTAACACCAAACTTGTTAAATGGTTATGTGAGATTGTTGATAATAATTCGTTTGATATGAAGACAGCAATGACTGAGGCATGTAGATTTGGTAAAACTGACCTTGTAAAATGGTTGTGTGAGAATGTTGATAATAATTTGTTTGATATGAAGAAAGCAATGAATGAGGCATGTGTAAGGGGTATAACTGAACTTGTAAAATGGTTGTGTGAGAATGTTGATAACAATTTGTTTGATATGAAGACAGCAATGACTAAGGCATGTAGATTTGGTAAAACTGACCTTATAAAATGTTTGTGTGAGAATGTTGATAATAATTTGTTTGATATGAAGACAGTAATGAATGAGGCATATAGACATGAAAGCACAGAACTTGTTAAATGGTTGTATGAGAATGTTGATAACAATTTGTTTGATCTGAAGACAGAAATAAATGAGGCATGTGAACGAGGTATGACTGAACTTGTTGAATGGTTATGTAAGAAGTATGATCATAATTTATTTGATATGAAGACAGTAATGAATCAGGCATGTGGATGGGTTAGGACTGAACTTGTTAAATGGTTGTGTGAAAAGTTTGATAATGATTTGTTTGATATGAGGACAGCAATGAATGAGGCATGCAGCAGTTATAGGGATAATACTGAACTTGTGAAATGGTTATGTGAAAATGTTGATAACAGTTTGTTTGATATGAAGACAGCAATGAATAAGGCATGTGGACGGGGTAACACTGAACTTGTTAAATGGTTGTGTGAGAAGTTTGATATTAATTTGTTTGATATGAAGACATCAATGAATGAGGCATGTAGATCGGAAAGTACTGAACTTGCGAAATGGTTGTATGAAATGTTTGATAATAATTTGTTTGATATGAGGACAGCAATGAATGAGGCATGTAGCAGTTATAGGGGTAATACCAAACTTATTAAATGGTTATGTGAGAATGTTGATAACAGTTTGTTTGATATGAAGACAGTAATGAATAAGGCATGTGGACGGGGTAACACTGAACTTGTTAAATGGTTGTGTGAGAAGTTTGATATTAATTTGTTTGATATGAAGACATCAATGAATGAGGCATGTAGATCGGAAAGTACTGAACTTGCTAAATGGTTGTATGAAATGTTTGATAATAATTTGTTTGATATGAAGACAGCAATGAATGAGGCGTGTAGTAGTTATAGGGATAAGACTGAACTTGTTAAATGGTTGTGTCAGAATGTTGATAATAATTTGTTTGATTTCAAGACTGCAATGAATAAGGCATGTATTACTGGTAGGATTGAACTCATTAAATTGTTGTGTGAGACGATTGATCATAATTTGTTTGATATGAAGGCAGCAATGAATGAGGCATGTGGATGGGGTAGGACTGAAGTTGTTAAATTGTTGTTTGAAAAGTTTGATAATAATTTGTTTAATATGAAGACAGCAATGAATGAGGTATATAGTAGTTATTGGGGTAACACTGAACTTGTTAAATGGTTGTGTGAGAATGTTGATAACAATTTGTTTGATATGAAGACAGCAATGAATGAGGCATGTAGAAGGGGTAACACTGCACTTGTTAAATGGTCGTGTGAGAATGTTAATAATAATTTGTTTGATATGAAGACAGTAATGAATGAGGCATGTGGACGGGGTATGACTGAACTTGTTAAATGGTTGTTTGAAAAGTTTGATAATAATTTGTTTGATATGAAGACAGTAATGAATGAGGCGTGTTGGACTGGCGACACTGAACTTGTTAAATGGTTGTGTGAGAAGTTTGAGAATAATTTGTTGGATATGAAGACAGTAACGAATGAGGCATGTGGATACGGTAACACTGAACTTGTTAAATTGTTGTGTGATGATGAGCAACAATAAAAGTGTTGTTCAATTGCTTATTACTACCATGTATTTATAGAGACTTTGTTTCATTTGCATTTTCTCCATATCTCTTCATTGATAATGTAGTAATTAAAGGGGTTGTTAAATGGTTGTG
The DNA here is from genome assembly GCA_002080025.1 of Modiolus philippinarum. Taxonomy (NCBI): domain Eukaryota; kingdom Metazoa; phylum Mollusca; class Bivalvia; order Mytilida; family Modiolidae; genus Modiolus; species Modiolus philippinarum. The sequence continues at coordinate 38,856 of MJUU01009850.1, forward strand.
TCAGAATGTTGATCATAATTTGTTTGATTTGAAGACAGTAATGAATAGGGCATTTAGTAGTGGTAGGATTGACCTTGTTAAATTGTTGTATAATAAGTTTGACAATAATTTGTTTGATATGAAGGCAGCAATGAATGAGGCATGTAGCTTTGGTAACACTAAACTTGTTAAATGGTTGTGTGAAAAGTTTGATAATAATTTGTTTGATATGAAGACAGCAATGAATAAGGTATGTAGTAGACCGTATAACACTAAACTTGTTAAATGGTTGTGTGAGAATGTTGATAAAAATTTGTTTGATATGCAGACAGTTATGAATGAGGCATGCAGATGGGGGTAGGACCAATCTTGTTAAATGGTTGTGTGATAAGTTTGACAGTAATTTGTTTGTTATGAAGACAGTTATGAATGAGGCATGAAGATGCAGTAGCACTGGACCTATTAAATGGTTGCGTGAAAAGTTTGATAATAATTTGTTTGATATTAAGACAGTAATGAATGAGGCATGTGGATTGGGTAGGACTGAACTTGTTAAATTTTTGTGTGAAAAGTTTGATAATAAATTGTTTGATATGACAACAATAATGAATGAGGCATGTAGTTTTCCCTTCAGTAACTCTGAACTTTGTAAATGGTTGTGTGAAAAGTATGGTAATAATTTTTTGTTTGAAATGAAGTTCTTAAAAATAATCATGTAGACGATATGAGACTTAATTTGTAAAATCTTTTTGTGCGAATGTTGATATTAATATGCTTGATTTGAAGACAGCAAAAAAAAAAAATACACGTGAATATTTTCGACTTTTTCAAAGGTTCGTGAGAGATTTGGAGACATTAATGAATGAAAGTGAAGTTTGTATTATACTAATTGTTATCATTATTTGTACCATAGACAATTCATTTGACGTCTGCTCTGAGCAGAGTCGGCACAAAGGATACCTATCCCCGTCTGACGTCGTCGTTGTCCTGCGTTGTTTGTCTTTTGAATGGGCAAGTTTTTCAAAACAGCTAAATAAGAAATACTTTAAAAACTGTTAGTCCGATTCCAACGAAACTTTCAGGATATGCCTGTCGTTCACCTGATGTAGTTGTGCTCCTGATACTTGAAAATTTGGTTTAACAGATTTTAGAGGTCCACAGAGCCAATATTGCTGATTTGTTAATCTAGATCGTAAATCCACAACTCCACTTTAACTATAAGTCAGATTCCAACCAATCTTGCATTCTTGTGTTGTTGTGTACCTGATACCTAGAATTTTATGTTTTCAAGATTTAAGAGGTTATGGAGCCAAAATGGCTAATTTAATATAACTTTTCATTTAACAACTCCATCATAACTTTACGTTAGATTTAAACAAAATTTTCAGGATATCTTGATCGCCTGGTTAGGTTGTGCATCTGATACTTTGATGTTTTGTGTTACAAAGTTTTTTTTTGCGGTTCACGGAGCCAAAATTAGCTCATGTGTTAATTCAGTTTGTAAATCTGGAACTCCTTCAAAACTGTAAGTAATATTCCAACGAGCCTTTCAAAATATATTGTTCGCCTAGTATAATTGCGTACCTAATACTTAGAAATTGATTTTACAGATTCTAGAGTTTCACGGAGCCCAAATATCTCATTTGTTAATTAGGTTTATTTATCCATGTCTCCTTCAAAACTGTCTGTTAGATTCCAACCAAACATTGAGTATATGTTGTTTATCAGATATGGAGGAGTCATATTAAATTAGTTTATTTGAAGGAGTCATATTAAATTGGCTATTTAGATCCATAACCTGCCAGTCCAGAAAAGCTGGGACGTAACTTACATTTTTAAGTAATACGAGATATCGGCAAGATATTTTGCTTGCATCCATTAAATTAGCTTTGGGACCTAGTGACCTGAAAATTTTGCACACATACCGGCCTCTCACTGATACTGCCGATGTCTACTGAAATGTATGATGATTCTTGACCAAACCCTTCGGGAAGTTTCGAGTTTGATTTTTCTTCCGCAGTGCGACAGTGTTCTACCAGCAGGCAAGGCTCCTTGAGCCTGCCGGCAGTTTAGCGTCGAGCACCCCTTTACCCATCTTTCAAAATTACGTATTGTCCTTTCAAGATTGTGGTTATGGAGATAGTAGTCTACCTGTATTGGGTTTTATTCGTATGTTTTTATACTTTATGGAAACGGGACAGATAAAGGGGAGGTTTGGGTACTCATAAACCGGTTTAACCCTACCGCTGGCTTTTGCTTGTGCCGGTACCAAGTCCGGCTGTCCCTAGTTCCTATCGTTGTCTACGTTTGTCTTTTGTCATATACGTGTTTTTCTTGTGTAGTGCCCTTGCAAATTATTGCATTTAATTATAATTTTCAGCCATTGTAGGTGTTTCCTGTTATCCATTTTTTAACATTGGTAATGCACATCATACTTCAATTTAAGTTTTAACAGATTTTACAGGTTCGCCGAACTAACATAGCTTATTTGTTAATTCGGTTTGTTAATCTGCAACACCCTTGAAACTTCAACTAATAATCTAAAGAAAATTTTTTAAATTTTTTAATTAAATAACATTTTTCAGATTAAAATAAGGGTCACATATTGGTACAAATATTACACATAAAAAAAGTGATGTTGTGGAATGTCTCATTGTATATTACATTCTGCACAGATGTAATATATATCAAAGTACGGTTTTTCAAAATAAAGAAATGAGGCCCCACCAGAAGGGGTTAGATACACACATGAATAAAATATCACATTTTATTACAGAATATGTTTCCAATAGGGAGGAGATTTTGTCCACATTTCATTCAATTTTATTTGTAGTTAAGGTCTTCCCCGTTTCCGACGGAAAGACCTTTCTGTATTTCTTCTGTTTATTAAGGTCTTTCCCTTTCAAGGGAAAGACCTTTAGTAATTCTTCTGATTATTATCATGTTTCTTGTTCTTCCGTAAGGTCTCTGTACGGAAAACCTTTTGACGTATCATTACGAAACTTCGCGTACTAACTGGAAGTTGAAAATTCTCTTTCGAATTTAGGGTATGGACGAAATCTATTTTTAGTACCAGAGTTATCTCCCCGACCACTGTTTTTCTTGTTAGCAGATAGACTCAGAAACCGTAACCGATATAAAAAATCTGAAGTGGGGAAAATGTTTCATGCAAAAAAAATTTTTTGGATCGCGACCCCGGTTACGCGTTTTTGACCCCTTAATTTGCAAATTTTTCAAACTTGTCAGATTTTGATGAAATTTGGATTCAAGGTAGCTTTTATGGTCCTGATTACAAATCTGGGGTCAAAAATTTTTTTCGACCGCCATTCAAAATGGCCGCCATTTGAAATTTTGTTATCGCGATATCTCTGAAACGATAAAAAATTTCTGAAAACATTATATTGCAAAATTGAGATCTACATTTGATTCAAATGAACAAAAACTGTGCGATGAACCGTTTTTGAGTTATAGCCCTTGACGCGTTTCCGTAAATTGGTTTTTTGTGAATAACTTTTAAAACTTACAGATAATGTAGTAAACATATATGTTTAAAGTGATCAGCATGAAAAGACCTTCAATTTGAGTACCAGGTTGAAGGTCATCGGTGAACTTTGACCTTGTTAGCATATAAACTCAAAAACCGTAATAGATGGCTGAAAAATTATATCAGGAAAAATGTTCATCACGTCAAGGGCTACATTTGTTTCATTCGCCGATGTCTCCCAGAAGAGTTATTGCCCTTTACTCATTTTGAAAAGTGGTTTTTTGCATATAACTACTAATCCTTTACAGATAGTATCGTCATGTAACATACCAAATTAATCAGTAAGAAGAGACCTTCAACTTCATCCCAAGGTCAAAGGTCACTGGGTCAAGGTCATAGCTATTTTTTTTTGTTTTTTCATTGTAAAAACAGTCATTAAAACTGTTAGAAATAGAAAATAAAATATATTGGACACAATTTGTATCTCATCAAGACGATTTCTAACGTAAGACGTTACAAAACATAACATTGACGGGGAAAGACCTTGCAGTTGTTCTCTGAACAATTGTCCTTTTATTTATTTTTTTTCCACCGCCAGTTTTTTACTATGCCAAAAATAGTTCGCGACATATCATTTTGATACTTTATACAATAAACCAATTAGCGAAAAGCTATTTCGAAATGAGGGCCACGACCGAAAACTTTTTTCATTACAAAGTTATATCCCCGACCGTAATCGATATCAAAATTCTGAATGGGGAAAATGTTTTTTTCATCCTCAGGATGATTTGTCATGCAAAAAAAAATTTTGGGGTCGCGACCCCGGTTAAGCGTTTTTGACCCCTAATTTTGTCGATTTCTCAAAGTTATTGGAATTTCATGAAATTTGGTATCCAGGTAGCTTTAATGACCCTGATTACAAATCTGGGGTCAAGAAACATTTGTCCGCCATTTTCAAAATGGCCGCCATTCGAAATTTTGTTATCGCGATACCTCGGAAACGATACAAAATTTATGAAAACGTTGTGTTGCAAAAATACTCCTCTCATAAAGATCTACATTTCTGGTTGGTCAAAAAAAAATTTTCGTCCTCCATTTTCAAAATGGCCGCCATTCGAAATTTGTTATCGCGATTTCTCGGAAACGATAAAAAATTTATGAAAATATTGTGTTGCAAAAATTATCCTCTTATGAAGATCTACATTTCTGGTTGGTCAAAAAAAATTTTCGTCCGCCATTTTTAAAATAGCGGCCATTCGAATTTTTTTTTTATTGCTATATCTCGTAAACGATAAAAAATCTATGAAAACATTTTGTTGCAAAAATACTCCTCTCATCGAGATCTTCATTTGATCCAATATAACGAAAATTTGCAAGGAATCAGTTTTGATTTGTAGTCCTTGACACGTTTACATGCACTGGGAAAGACATTGCAATTGTTCTCTAAACAATTGTCGTTTTCATTCTGTATTCTTACTACATTTATTGTTACGTATTTTATTATCTTCAGTATATATATATATATATATATATATATATATATAACGGTCTATCGTAGGAACCCAACGGGGTTAGAATTAGAGAAATGAATATCGAGATTGCCTTCCCACCGAGGGATTTGGCTGTTCTTCGAATGCACAGACAGATTACACTGCCAACGCCATCTCTGTGGGAGACCAAAGGGATGTAAAATAGAGTTAGCTGCAAATTTATTTTGACCATAATATGAGAGTTAAGTATATTAATTAACCGAAATTTGAACATGGAATTGGTGGCGTAATGGTTAGCGCAGCTAACTCTCAACCCTTAGTACCTTGACAGAGGGGGTTCATCTCGATATTCATTTCTCCAATTCTCTAATTCTAACCCCGTTTTGTTCCTACGATAGACCGTTATATTTTAATTTTTAGGCCCTGCATTAGCATAAATATTCGCAAATCCGGGGAGATGAACAAGTTTCCACGTTGACTGAATTTATAGACAGTTTATATATATATATATACACAGTCGTATATAATTTATTAGTTATATCTTTATCATATTCTGATGTATTCATATAATTTTCATGAATTAAGGGATCAAATAGATACGTGACTGTATGTGTGGTATTTATGCAGTATTAAAGACCAGTTATGAGCATTTCTTTTGTTATTCAAGACACTTTAATTCTTGTAAAATGCCTTGGAAAGAACGGCAGTAGAATACAAAAGGGACAAGCACTATTGACATATATTTTGACGGATTTTACCAGAGTCAATTGTTTTTTTTTTACTTAGAATGTCTGAACAGAGTTGAGAATGACTGTGCTGAGTTGACTCAACGCTGATCAGTCTTTTTCAACACCACTTTTGACTGAAAATGACTGATCAGAGTTGGGCCAACTCATTTCAGTCAATCTCAGACTTAACTTTTGTTGTAAATATCTGACCAGTGTTGAGTCATTTTTGGTCAGTCATTCTCAACACTACCTATGCTGTAAATGATTTATGTTGAGAGTGTCTGTTCGGTGTTAAGTCAACGCTGATCAGTCATTTTCAATGCTACCTGTGTCGTAAAACACTGATCTCTGTTGAAAATGACTGACAAGCGTTGACTCAACATCGGACAGACATTTTCAACACGGGTCAGTCTTTTACAGCACAGGAAGTGTTGAGAACGACTGATCAGTGTTGATTCAACACCAAACAGACATTCTCAACAGATATCAGTCTTGTACAAAACTGGTAGCGTTTTGATTGACTAGTCGGCGTTTACTCAACACTGGCCAGACATTTACAACACAGACAAGTCATTTAAAACAAAAGTACAGATTTTTATTTATTAGAATTTCTTATTATAATTTTATTTATTAATTTTATTGGTACTGTCTGAGGGTAAGAGAAGTAACACATACCATGGACTTTTATTGGTTATGACTCAGGGTTAGAAAATGGCGATTCCAATCAACCTCAAAACAGACTTTCAAAACAATATATACCTCACTGATTGTGTGACGGGTGTCGCTAGTGGAACAGAACATGCTTACCCTTCCGGAGCACCTGATGTCACTCCCAGTATTCATGGGAGTTCATTCTATGAGTGCCTTAGTTTTTAATGTCTTTTTATTTTCGTACATTGTAGCTGTCTAACGTCCTTGTTTTTTCTTTGTTTTTCTGTGTTGCCGTTTTTTGTCATGTCTTTGGATTTCAATTTTTGTGGTCATCGCTTCCCTTCACTATTGACAAATATTTTGACTGATTTTACCAGAGACAATCGATTTCTGACTTAGAATTTCAGAACAGATTTGATAATGACTGTGCTGAGTTGACTCAACGCTGATCAGTCTATTTCAGCACTAGTTTTAATTGAAAATGACTGATCAGAGTTGGGCCAACTCATTTCAGTCAATCTCAGACTTTATTACCTGTGCTGTAAATGTCTGACCAGTGTTGACTTAACATCGGACAGACATTTTCAACATGGGTCAGTCTTTTACAGACAAGTCATTTAAAACAAAAGTAAAGATTTTTATTTATAAAATTTCTTATTATATTTTTATTTATTCATTTTATTCTATTTATATTTATTATTTTTTTGTATTTTATTTTAATTATTTATCTCTTTTTATTTTTTTTTAATTTGTGTTTTCAATTTTTTATGTAGTAAATTTATTTTTTTTAGTTACTTATTTATTATCCAAACATTTCTGTCCCATTTTGTTCATTCTAGTTTTCTATAAAATTATTTTAAAACTAAAACCAAACAGTTGAATATACATATTACCCTGCCAATTGGTTGTTTGATTGCAGTAAAATCGCTCTTTAATATGGCAGGTGACATACACTCAATCATACAAGTCAAGTATAAATGCTAATATTTTACAAGTAGAACCGATTCCATAAATCTGTCCCCACCATGAGTTTGTGACGTGTACATCTGTGTCAGCTTCTATGTTTAAAAAAACACAATGTCATCTGATGTCGAATGAACAGGCAAAATATGTGTACATTCATACACAAAGTAGCTTTTGTCATCTTTTTACAAAGGAACTGCCAGTCAAAGAATGACTGCGTTAACTGCTTGTTGAAAAAGTAAGGTGATCGATTATAGCCTAAAAGGTCAGGGCAAACATATGTAAGTGGAATGGGAATCACCTATAATGTGGCTAGAATGAAAAATGATGAACAGCATAAACAGTTCAAAATTTCCAAGTCAATGGAGAATGATTGAAGAAGCATATATCAAAATTGACCTGTACTGATACTTATGCAACTCCATATAAAATGTAATAGGATACAACAAGAAAAACTATGAGCGAGCTCACAAATGCATACCCCCCTCAAACATTTGATTCCAGTAGTAAAACATTCACCAAGAAAAATGTTAAATAGCTTGTACACAATGGCAATTTGCACTAAACATTCTGTGAAAGTTTCATTAAATTTCACCAAGTGATCTAGGATGAGTTATCGCCACAAAGTATGTAACCTATGACGGACGGAATAACGTCCGAATGAACGGACACCATGATCACTATATACATGCACCACCCGCTTAAGAGGGGGTATAAGTTATTGACGTTCAACAGATGTAAAAAAATATGTGAAATATCGGTCAATTGAACGTGACTGTAGGGGTCGTAAAAACTGAAAAATATCAATATGTTATCATGAGTTGTTGTAATTAAATCAGAGACATTATTTTAAATGTCTCTGGTTGAACAGACACAAGAAAAAAAAATACCCAACATTGGTAACGCTGTCGTCCTTTAAGTCACCCGGCTTGAGTAAAACAATCGTTTAAAAACCCGATTTCAGATAAACAAGCAGACAATTACATAATCTGTGCATTATTAAAAGTGAATAAAAAAAATCACAGACAGTTCCATAATCACGTGAATATGATAGAAATTTTGGTGTCCAGTTCAACTCATGTGCTAAATAGCCAATCGAGGTAAACAAATACATTCGTCGATTTTGAGAACTAATTCGTCAACACGAACAGAATGCACAATTTATCGGATTGTGTGATTTCATACGCATGTCGATTCCATTGCTATAAAATTACATAAAAAATGTATATGAAAATTAATATCAATTATTATTTTATTACATTATATTTTATATATTTTATTTAAAGCTCAATGTCACTGAATTTGCATACAATACACAGAAAAGATGTCGCTGAAATTATAGTCGCTTTCGCTGACTTTTGCACACAAATTATTGATAACTTCATGTCCTAAGCTTCAGTCGTACACCCGTAGGCATGACATGGTTGTATATTGTAAATGCAATATGCAACATATGAACTGTATAATTTTACCTTAAACCCACAAAAATAAGTTATTGTTTAAACTAAACATCATCACTTGGTGTATGTTGTCCATTCTTCGTAAACTTTTCATTCAAAGACCTTCTCTGAAATCGCTGGGCTAATTGGAACCAAACTTGGTCACAAGAATCCTTGGGTAGCCCCCTTTAAAAAATATGTCAGCAAGTTTGCACCTAATCGAAGATGGCTGCCAGTAGAGAATTTAGTTAAAAATTGGACCATATATTCACAGATTTTCTCCTCTGCAATGGGCCAGTTGGAACCACCTGTAAAAATGTGTGCAAGACAGCATCGTATCCATGATGGCCGCCAGTGGGAAACGTGGTTTTTACATTGGACCCTAAGGGAAAGCATTCAAAAATCTTCTTCTTAAAGGCCACAAAGCCAATTGGAACCAAACTTGACCAGATTAGTCCTTGGTTGGTCCAGTCACTTCCTTTTAAAAAATATGTCCGGCAAGTCTGCGCTTTATCCAAGATGGCCGCCAGCCAGGAACTTTAACATTGGACATGTTGGACCCTACAGGGAATCATATTCAAAGATCACCTCCTTTGAAATTACTAAGCCAATTTATATCATATTTAATCACAATGGTCCTTAGTCGGTCCCATTCTTAAAATGTGTCAAGCATGTCCGTATCGAATCCAAGATGGCCGCCAGGAGGAACTTAGTTTAATATTGCACCATATGGGGAAATGTATTTAAGGATCTTCATCTCTGAAATTACTGGACAATTAAATCCAAACTTGGTCACAAAAGTCCTTAGTTTGCCCCCTTTCAAATTAGTCCCTTTTGAAAAAGTGTCTGGCAAGTCTGCATCACATCCAAGACGGACGCCAGCGGGAAATAAAGTTTAACAATGGACCAACAAATAGGAAAGCATTCAAAGATCTTTAAATCTGCAATCGCAAAGCTAATTGGAATGAACAAGGTCACAATACTTCATTTAAATACTAGTATATCTCCAGCAAGTCCGCATTTCATCCAAGATGTCTGCCAGCATGACACTTAGTTTAACATTGAACACTATGGTGAAACATATTCATAGATCTTTTGTTCTGAAAATGCTTGGCCAATTGGAATCATACTTGGTCTCAAGAGTGCATAAGTTGTGCCTTTTGAAAAGTGTGTGGTAAGTTTGCATCACATCCAAGAAGACTTTATATATCGTATAAAATCAATGTCTATTAACCAACCTGAAAATGAAACCCTTAAACATTGGGATTACTTTATTGTACATTTGTATATGTCAGACATGGCCATTGTGATCACACAACTTTGTATATTTGTGATAAATGTGTATAACTGTGTATATCTGTGCAATAACTAACACATCTGTTTACACATGTATGTATGTATGTATATGGATGTCTGTATGTATATATGTATGCAGTTCTGATGTATATTGGGATGGATATATTTATGTACGTATGTATATATTATGTTTATTGTATGTATGTATGTTTCCATGCATATATGTATGTATGTATGCATTTATGTATGTAGATAGGTAGGTGAATTGGAAGGTCTATGTATGTTTGTACGTCGAATGTAAGTATGTATGTACGTGTGTATATATAACGGTCTATGGTAGGAACCCAACGGGCAAGTTTCCACGTTGACTGAATTTATAGACAGCTTATATATATAAATGTATATATATAAATATACGTCTAAAGTGATACACAACAACATCAAAATAAAGTTATTATAGTAAAAATTAGGCAATAAAAGTCCTAAATTGATCAAATGACGAAACTTTTGCTAGACCGACTACCTTCCTCAGCGTCTGATGATCCAATGATTTATCGTAAGAATTCCAAAAAATATATATATTTGTGTGTATATTGGGATGAAGATATCATGATATATATAGATGTAAATATGTATGTATGTAAGTATGTATGTATGTATGTATGTATGTATGTATATTGGGATCGATGTATGATATGATATGTAGGAATGTATGTAAGTACAAATGTATGTATGTTTATATGTATGTTTTTTATGTATGTATGTATGTGTCCATATATCTCTACGTATTTTTGTATATTACATTTAAGTAGTGGGTTGGTAGATAAGTATGCTTGCACGTATGTATGTATGTATGTATTTGTGCGCACTTAGGGGATGGATATATGGTATGATTTATATGTATGTATACATGTGGCTATGGGAGTATGTATGTACGTGTCCTTGTTATTTGTATGTGTGTTGGTATGTTTGTATGTATATATGTATGTTTATATACATGTATATATGTTTGTATATATGCAGTTAAGTAGGATGGTTGGTAGGAAGGTGTGGTTGCACATATCAATGTATGTATCTATGTTTGGATGTATGTATATTTATTTGGATATATATATA
>MJUU01009857.1:0-28643 GCA_002080025.1 Modiolus philippinarum
AAATTTCGACAAAAAGGGCGATTTCAATTTCAAAATTATCAATTTCCCCAACATGGACAGTAATATTTCGGCTTCTCCTGCTCATGGAGACAAACTTTATAGCTTATTCGTTACACAAGAGCTAGCAGACATTATTAAAACTTTCGTATTAGACATAGTTTTCTCCGTGATCGCCGTATTAATCAAGGCTAAAAAAAATTGCGTCTCATACTATCATTAAAAAGTTCTTAAATAGATATCAGTCCCTTGTTTAAAAATGTGTTTACTCAATACTGGGATGATCATTTCTTTCACATGGTCACGACCTTTCAATGGCAACTGCTATTGAGTTGCTACCGTACACTACCGCAATGAGAGGAAAGGTTTGACTACCCATAAAACCCGTTTTACCAACCATTTCTTTTGTACCATTGTACAATGTAGTCGTCAATTCTGCCGGTGGTTTCCGCTTGAATACTCTTTTTTTCTCACAAACTTCGGTTCTTGGCCACTCTGTTCGGTAATTGTGTTATTACACCCATTGTATATTTAAAACAGGAACTAAGGAGTAACTCCCTCATGCATAGCTCTGTCCTTACCTGAATTTTTGCGCTTTTTTATTTCGATCTATTGTTGTTGTTTTTTTATGCCCCCGCCGCTAGGCGGTCGGGGCATTAAGGTTTACCCTGATCCGTACGTACATCTGTACGTCCGTACGTCCATCTTTTTGGTTTCCGGATGATAACTTGACTATACTACATAGAATCAAAATCAAACTTGGTCACATGCTTGCTTATCACCCAAGACGGAACACTATTGATTTCTAGGTTGGTACCCCCAAGGTCAAGGTCACAGTTGCTAAAAATAGACTAAAATTTCAATAAAATTTTGGTTTCCGGATGATAACTTGACTATACTACATAGGATCAAAATCAAACTTAGTGACATGCTTGCTTATCACCCAAGACGAAACCCTATTGATTTTCGAGTTCGTACCCCCAAGGTCAAGGTCACAGTTGCTAAAAATAGACTAAAATTTCAATAAAAGTTTGGTTTCCGGATGATAACTTGAGTTTTCCACATAGGATCAAAACCAAACTTGGTCACATACTTGCTTATCACCCAAGACGGAACTCTATCAATTTCCGGGTTGGTACCCCAGGTCAAGGTCACAGTTGCTAAAAATAGACTAAAATTTCAATAAAATTTGGGTTTCCGGATGATAACTTGAGTATCCTGCGTCAGATCAAAACCAAACTTGGTCACATGCTTGTTTATCACCCAATACAGAACCCTATGGATTTCCGGGTTGTTTCCTCCAAGGTCAAGGTCACAGTTGCTAAAATTAGACTAAAATTTCAATAAAATTTGGGATTCCGGATGATAACTTGAGTATACTACATAGGATCAAAACCAAACTTTGTCACATGCTTGCTTATCACCCAAGACAGAACCCTATCGATTTCCGGGTTGGTACCGTCAAGGTCACAGTTGCTAAAAATAGACTAAAATTTCAATAAAATTGGTTTCCGGATGATAACTTCAGTATACTACATCGGATCAAAACAAAACTTTGTCACGTGCTTGCTTATCACCCAATACAGAACCCTATAGATTTCCGGGTTGCTACCCCCAAGGTCAAGGTCACAGTTGCTAAAAATAGACTAAAATTTCAATAAAATTGGTTTCGGGATGATAACTTGAGTATTCTACATCGGATCAAAACCAAACTTGGTCACATGCTTGCTTATCACCCAATACAAAAGCCTATGGATTTCCGGGTTGGTACCACTAAGGTCAAGGTCACAGTTGCTAAAAATAGACTAAAATTTCAATAAAATTTTGGTTTCCGAACGATTACTTGAGTATTCTGCATCTGATCAAAACCAAACTGGGTCACTTGCTTACTTATCACAATAGACATAATCCCATAGATTTTAGCGTTGATACCCCCAAGGTCAAGGTCGCAGTTGCTAAAAATAGATTAGTATTACATATAAGACTGTTTCTCAGATTATTTGTTGGAACTACACATTATATCAAAATCAAACCAGTCCAGTGCCTATTTATCACAGGAGAATTATCCTTTTTTATAATTATTTGATATATATATTGTACATAGTTATGCCTTTAATAATTTAAGAGTTTCGATTGCAAGGAGCCGGGGGCATCCGTGTCCCATGGACACATTCTTCCATCTTTTTTTTCTTCTTTTTTTTTAATTTTTACAGGTATTTTGGATAATTGACTTCCAAATGTAAAAATATTATCCGTATTGAAGACACATAAATTGTCGAAATGCGCAAATACAGAATTTAAATTAACGGTAACATCAGTACTTTGTTATTTATTATCACTAGGCCGGTGCCTCTACTGGTGGACTATTATTCCACGAAGGTACTCACCATCCAGTAGTCAAAAAAATATGTTTATGCCGACCCGAAAACAGTTTATTTTGAAACTGGCAATGTCTAAATTTTTAAAAAATTTGTTTAAAACTAAGAAGTATTTCCCTAATGAACGGCTCTGTCCTAAGCTGAATTTTTGCTTTTCTAGATCTTATTGGTATTTGTTCTGTATCAGCTTTTACATGTATTCCGGTTGTGGGACTCCCAAATGCTTTGTTTTGATCTGTACTGAAGAGACATAAGTTGTCGAAATGCATACATACAGAAACTAGATTAACAGTAACATCGGTATTTTGATATTGATGAATCAATTTGAAAATGCAAGATGCACATGCTTGTATGATGTTTAGCATTCTGACAAAATACTCAGAGGAGTTTTTGAGATCAGCTGCCAACATTTTTTTTCAGTAAAGATTCTTAGTAGGAGAAAAAAAATTTAAAATGCTATAATCATTTAAAAAATATGTGAATCAGTCAGTTAAGATGACCTGCACATGTTCTTATGATTGCTAACATGTTGTCGAAATGCGCATATGCAGAATTAAATTCACAGTAATTTCGGTATTTAGTTATTTGTTACCACTGGGTCGATGCCACTGCTGGTGGACTGTTAGTCCCTGAGGGTATTCACCAGCCCAGTAGTCAGTACTTCGGTGCTGACCCTAAAGCCGATTCTATTTGGAAACTTACAATATCTAATTTTTGTAAATTTTATTGAAAACTAAGAGTATCTCCCTCATGCAAAGCTCTGTCCTTAGCTGATTTTGGCCTTACATTTAGATCATTTTGGTTATTTGTTCTCTATCAGTTTTTAAACATCTTTGACTTTTTGGTCTTCCAAACGTTTAGATTTTATCTGCACTGAAGAGACATAAGTTGTCGAAATGCGCATATGCAGAATTTAAATTCACAGTAATTTCGGTATTTAGTTATTTGTTACCGCTGGGTCGATGCCACTGCTGGTGAACTGTTAGTCCCCGAGGGTATTCACCAGCCCAGTAGTCAGTACTTCGCTGCTGACCCGAGAGCCGATTCTTTTTGGAAACTTACAATATCTAATGTTTGTAAATTTTATTGAAAACTAAGGATTATCTCCATCATGCAAAGCTCTGTCCTTAGCTGATTTTGGCTTTACATTTAGATCATTTTGGTTATTTGTTCTCTATCAGTTTTTAAGCATCTTTTACTTTTTGGTCTTCCAAACGTTTAGATTTTATCTGCACTGAAGAGACATAAGTTGTCGAAATGCGCATATGAAAAATTTAAATTCACAGTAATTTCGGTATTCAGTTATTTGTTACCAATTGGTCGTTGCCACTGCTGGTTGACTGTTAGTCCCCGAGGGTATTCATCAGCCCAGTAGTCAGTACTTCGGTGCTGACCGGAAAGCCGATTCTATTTGGGAACTTACAATATCTAATCTTTGTAAATTTTGTTGAAAACTAAGGAGTATCTCCCTCATGCAAAGCTCTGTCCTTAGCTGATTTTGGCTTGTCATTTAGATCATTTTGGTTATTTGTTCTCTATCAGTTTTCAAACATCTTTGACTTTTTTGTCTTCCAAACGTTTAGATTTTATCTGCACTGAAGAGACATAAGTTGTCGAAATGCGCATATTCAGAATTAAAATTCACAGTAATTTCGTTATTGAGTTATTTGTTACCACTTGGTCGATGCCACTGCTGGTGGACTGTTAGTCCCCGAGGATATTCACCAGCCGAGTAGTCAGTACTTCGGTGCTGACCCGAAAGCCGAGTCTATTTGGAAACTTACAATATCTAATGTTTGTAAATTTTGTTGAAAACTAAGGAGTATCTCCCTAATGCAAAGCTCTGTCCTTAGCTGATTTTGGCTTACGATCATTTTGGTTATTTGTTCTCTATCAGTTTTAAACATCTTTGACTTTTTGGTCTTCCAAATGTTTAGATTTTATCTGCACTGAAGAGACATAAGTTGTAGAAATGCGCATATACACAATTTAAATTCACAGTAATTTCGGCATTAAGTTATTTGTTACCACTGGGCCGTTGCCACTGCTGGTGGACTGTTAGTCCCCGAGGGTATTCACCAGCACAGTAGTCAGTACCTCGGTGCTGACCCGAAAGCCAATTCTATTTGGAAACTAACAAGATCTAATTTTTGTAATTTTTGTTGAAAACTGAGGAGTATCTCCCTCATGCAAAGCTCTGTCCTTCGCTGATGTTGGCTTTACATTCAGATCATTTTGGTTATTCGTTCTCTATCAGTTTTTAAACATCTTTGACTTTTTGGTCTTCCAAACGTTTAGATTTTATCTGCACTAAAGAGACATAAGATGTCGAAATGCGCATATGCAGAATTTAAATTCACAGTAATTTCGGTATTTAATTATTATGCATACAAAATTCGATTGGGAAATATGAAGGGTTTCTGAGTTAAGCTCTGAAAAAAGCCTTCCCCTTTTTTAGTCATTTATTTGGTTGTGGGTACGTCTTGCAATATTGATGACAATGACACTTTTGATTTTCAGTATGCTAGAGCGGGCGTGTTATGACATGAATATCTACTGGAAATTGTTCTTTACCATAGGGTCACATGAACGTGAATCACTCGTCTGTTTTATTTATTTTTAATTCCTGGAAGGTTATTGAAGATAGAGTTTACCAACGGGTTCAATGTAAAAGTAGGATCATCAATACATGTTGTATATCCATAAGAGAATGACATTGACCAAACAGACCTTTCAAAACACAATATGCCTCTTTGTTAGTGTCACTGGTGTCGCTAGCGGGGCAGGACATGCTTACCCTTCCGGAGCACCTGATGTCACTCCCGGTTTTCATTGGAGTTCACACTATGCGTATTTTAGTTCTTAATGACGTCTTTATATGTCCGTGCCTTGTTGCTGTCTCACGCCCCTGTTATGTCCTTTTTTTTATGTTGTCTTTTTTGCCATGTCCTTGGACTTTGGTTTTTGTGATCATCACTTCCCTTATACCTTTTGGTATTCTACTGCCGTTGTTCCTGATATGGATAAATTTGATGAATGGAGTTTTTGACTGATTGATTGATTGATGTTTTAGGCCAACTTCAGCAATATTACAGCTATATCGTGGCGAGAACTGTTAAGTATATATGATATAGGATTGCTACAAAGGACCACCTTATGATCTTTGGCTCTTATAGGCACAGCAGTTTGTAATTAGAAGATCTTATGAATGTATTTTCACAGCAATATTTGTTAATGTTCCCTGCTTGTAGTCGTCTTCAGGTAACAACAAAATAATCACAAACTTTGAATGGGACTGCCCAAGACTTTTTTGATCGAATTTGATGAAAATCTGTTCATGCAGTTTAAGAGAGATCCCTGAATGCATTTCCCATAAGGTCTTGTATTGAATAATGTTCCCCACTGGCAGCCATCTTGGATTGATAGGAAAATGAAAATAACATACTTAAATGGGACCATTCGATGACAATTAATACCCATTTTCGTTAAAATGCGGAAGTTTTTCTAGAGAAGTTGATCTTTGAATACATTTTTCATAAGTTAAACTATGCTCTCGACTGGAGGTCATCTTGAATGATGTCACTAGCTAAAAAGGGGATTGCCAAAAGACTATTTTAATGATATTTGGTTACAAATTGACAAGTGCTTTCAAGTGAAAAGATCTTAAAATATTGTTCTTTTGTGAACTGTGTTCTATATTTTCAATTAATAGTAGTGGATCTACTTAACGCAGAGATAACCCCTGCTACATTTGGGTTAATACTATGTTTAGGATTGTATTTTTATGGCTGAATAATGTACCCCACCTCGGAAGTCTATAAAATAGATTATTAATGTCGAAATGAATAACCGCTTTAGCATCGAATATGTTGTAAAATTGTTACTTATCTTATAAGGATGTTAAACTGATAAAAGTACTGAAAATGAAGTATAGCGACAATGTAAAAAGTCTTCATGCAAATTTGATGTTGTCTGTTGAAGTGTGAATTCAATTAACATAGTTCGGATGTAAATGCTGTGATTTGTGGCATCTTTTAAAGACGTGGTTTATGTAAGAAAATCAATCTACGTATTTGAAAAATCATGCTATAATAATAGAAATAGATCATTTTAATATCGACTGCTCATTTTCTGTCAAAAAACCATAGACTGACACTAGGATGCATGTCGGGTCAAACTTTCAAACTTTGTTCTATAAGCAAATAAATGATCGGGCAAAGGCCTTTAATTTGCATAATTATTCGATCAAAACTCTGGTCAGGTGAAATGTAACAACAAAATATCATGAGCCATTAGGAAATATTATCCTGTTTTCATTCAAAGATTTCTTTGTAGCCCGATTTAATAACAGGCGCACTAAAAATCTGAGAAAGAAGTGTTCTGGTGTTGAATTGTTTTAGAATCATTGACATGAATGCCAGGTCTCGAGTTCGGTTAAGCGCTATTCTTAATTAATGAATTGATGATTTACACACAAAAGGCTCAAAAACTTATTTCAAGCCTGTTGAATCAAAACAGTACGTTTTGACAAAATTTTATGCCTCATTTAATGTATGATTCTACACTCGAAACCTTGACAAATTTATTTGGTGGCTGTTGAAATCAAGAGCAAGATTCGACAACATTTTATGCCGCAATATTAAATATGTCTTTGCAAAAAGTTTAATTCTTTAGCAATTCATACTTAATCTATTTATCAAATAGTATTTGAAATACAATCAAAACATATCTGAATCGTTGAAATTTAAGAAAAAAGGGCAAGAACTCCTATATAATTATGATTTTTAACATCTCTTATCATTTTATTTTGCCAAGTTTTCTTACTATTCGCTTGAGAAATGCAATGTGGTTGTAATGTGATGTGATAGTCTTTCATTAGTCTTTTTGTCGGGCAACGGATGACAGTGACTGTTAGAACTCTTTGTCAATTAAGTTTATGTTTGTTGACGATCCCGCATCCATGGGTACAGTCTCATGGATGTAGCGTTGCTCGACATCTAGAAATGAATTCCGCTAAAACCGATGCTAGGGGCTGTCTTGAACTTACTATGAGGTATGAGTAAAGCTCATAGTTGAAGGCCTCTTGGTGACTTCAAAATGAAGAATAACAATAAAAGCTATGTTCAATTGCTTAATTTTACCATTTTTGTGTAGAGACTTTGTCTCATTTGCATTTACTCCATATCTCTTCATTGTTAATTTATTGTTTCCAAATTTGCAGGATATGTAGATCCTACTAAAGTGAATTTTTTTTCATCTTCTATAGTTTTCAATTTAATACACGAAAAGTAAAACAAAATCTAATTTTTTACGGAAAAGGATAATAACTCTAAGACAGGTTTTGGGAATTCTTCGTAATTGGGGAAATCACAAAATTCCCGAACAGAGTTGTCAAGAGTTAAAGTCCATGAGACAAAAAGACAAATCAGGTGGAAAACCCCGGGAAACTGTCGTCCGCAATGGCCGTGACTATGTAAAATCATTTAAAAATGGTAGTTAAACCAGTTTTATGGCGCATCCAAACATCCCCTTTCATTGCGGTATTTCCCTGTA
Source organism: Modiolus philippinarum (assembly GCA_002080025.1). Lineage (NCBI taxonomy): Eukaryota > Metazoa > Mollusca > Bivalvia > Mytilida > Modiolidae > Modiolus > Modiolus philippinarum. Next base: position 7,929 of record MJUU01009857.1, read on the forward strand.
GCGCCTCAGTTGCAATTGAAAGGTCGTAGACAGTTAAAAGTTAAGGGCAAAGTAGGTAAATCGCATCATAGTGAATATTTTCACTCCATCTCAGATTTCGACTTTTCTAGCGGGTTTTTAGGTTATCTGCAAAGAAAAATTTCCTTCGTTTTATTTATAGTAATAGCATGTTGTTACACCTTCGGGCTTGAAAATCATAATTAAAAATCTTGAAATCGAGATCATTATTACTCTGTAACAGAATTAAAACCTTTGACTCCTCCACAGTTTATATTACCATTCCTCCTGAACAATTGAAATCACGGCTGAAAGATTTAGATGTGTCTCCCGTAATAACGGTGAACGAAGATATAAGTACAAGCATACTGTGTGAAATACGATTCATAATCACAGAAAAATAAACAGAGGAAGAAATGACTAATATGTTAGAGTTTCTGATCGACAATATATTTTTTCAACACGATGAGTGATTTAGAAGAAGCAGGAAATGCTTACTCAACCGGTGCACCCGATCTCACCCATTGTTTTTATTTGGTCTGTGTAATTGTAAATTGTATATGCATATGCGTGCGTCCTCATTTTTGCTTTCTGTGCCGTGCTCATGTTATGTCTTTGTTTTTTTTTTTTTTTTTTTTTTTTTTTTTTTTTTGTCTTTTTTTTTTGGTTTCTGATGTTGCCATTGTCCTTGAATTGTTCGTCGACTGATGGTTCGGTTCTCACTTCAAAGTAATACCCTAGTGATGATTCAGACGAAGTTGGATAAGTATTGGTGAAGCAGTTTCACAGGAAATGTTTGAAAGACGATAGACGGCAACATCAACGACGATGACCTCAAACTCCAAATCGCAATAGCTCACATAAAAACGCGGAGCGAACATGCGTTCTCGCTTCTAGGAAATTTTGTGGATCTAAACAACACCGAGACAAACTCTACTACATTTGGACTAGTAGTATGTTTTAGTGTGTATTTTTCTGGATGAAAATTTTCCTCGTACATAAGAGGTCAATATTTTGATTGGATTACCAGACGTCACTATATTGGTTATTAACACTAATAAGTAGTTCTCATTAATTGAGGTAGGAGATTTCCAATCATTTGAACTGCAAAATTTAAATTGCAATGAGTGTATTCTGTCGTACGTTTTACGGATTTTCCTTACTGGTCTCTCCCTATAATTGATTCGTACTTTTGTTGTCCCTTTTATTTCTAGTGTTGTCTGATATGACTCTAATGATCGGTTCGTAAACTGTAAGCACTTGAAACATCCTCTTCCTGGGATAAGTTTCTTGTACTTATGGTTTACGAGCCATAAAAGATTATCAATGTGAAGAGTGCAAATTCTATTTACATGTGTCCAAACAGATAATGAATGGAAAACTCTTATAGAATCGAATAGGTTGTAAATTTGTATCTAGCCTTATGTGGATGTTAAGCTTATTAGAGTATTGAAATTATTTCATTTGCCTCCCGATAAGGGAAAAGACATCATTCAAATTTGATGTTGTCTGTTGAAGTGTCAATTCGATTAACACAGTTCGGATGTTGATGCTGTGATGTTTGGCAGGTTATCCTGTAAAGATGTGTTAACTGATAACAACATCAATCATATGTATCTAATTTGGTGTAATAAATTATTTTAACATCAACCGCGCAATGTCTAGCGGTAATCTTTATGTCTGACATGAGGATGTATGTCATTCAAATTATGCTTTCTAAGTACAGCGTCGATTTCGCAAAGTTCTTTGCATAAATGATTTCAATATCAAAACTCTGCATGGCGAGCATTCAATATGAACACTCTACATGGTCAGGTTTAAGCATAAAGACAGCAAATGAATTATCATTTTCTTATCATACTGAGATATCTTTGTAGATGCATTTTCCTGATAGTATTTTTCTAAAGTTTTATTATGACCAACTGTCAGTTGTATGAGAATAGTTGACATGAATTCCAGTTGTTAAGTTCAGGTCAGCACCATTCCTTATATTTAATATACAGATGATTTATTCACGAAAAGCTCAGATCGAATTGATTTCTTGTTTATCAACAACGGCAGTAGAATACCGAAGGAACAAGGAGGGAAATCCACAAAAATCGAAGTCCAAAGACATGGCCAAAACGAGCACACAGAAAACAAAAAGTAAGTTTTTACAACATTTTATGAGAAACTGCAACCGTATTAAACTATATCTTCGACAAACGTTTAATGCTTTAGGAATTGTCTAGCTGTGGAAAGGTTTTAGCTATATATTGTAACAGAAGTTATATATCGTACTAGTTTTGATAGAAGATTGATTCATATGTTTCATGTTAATTTCAAAACGCGTGGTCCTCAACCAACTATATAGTATTTGAGAGAAATGTCATCACCAGGTAGAGACTTCTCTTTTGGGAGACCGAATATGATGCGGACTCTTCGAGCATTCTTTTAATTCTGACCCAATTCATGAGAAACTTGTAGTCTGCAGCGATCAGGGGCATAAGGATAATGAGTAAAATTTTTTGTATTTTCTATACAATGAGCAATTGACACCTTAAGAATCACACCCAACCCCACTCTTCAAATGTAATAGAACATTGGATGACCTCAACAGGAAATCTGCTTTAAGGCATAGCACACTTCATTTATGGAGATCGTATTTTGAGGAAATATGAAGTTGAACGACGGTTTCAATAACTCTCACACAGGGCCAGGCGTCTTTGACTGATGAACAGCTCGAGACCAGGAGGGTGTCATGTTTCATACTTATCAAGCCTGCTATATATCTTTCGCAAGATTATATTGTAATGCGTCTCGGAAGTCCTGGGAATAGGAAGAAAGATTTGTCATCTTCTGTTTTCAGTTCGTAAAGCAGAGTGCTATAGGGAATAAAAACGTTATATTCTTTTTTCAGACAGAGAACATCGGTATAGCCAAATCGGAGAACACAGTAATCTAGCTGAAAGTGTCCTCCTTCATAATGAAACGTCATATCTTTCATCGATTTAATGGTGATGGCCATAGAGTTTCTTTAGGTATGAAAGTAGCATAGGCTGAACAAATCCCTGACTAAGCAGCTTTTGGGACAGTGTTTTGCTCTATTTAAAAATCAAGTACAAACTACATGTTTTTTATTAACGAAAACTCTGTTACATTTACACACCATACGTTGGAGAGGTAGGTATGTTGCTTCTCAGAAAGAGAAATCAAAATCACTACGCTTGTCAAAAAGCTTAGATTTCAAACGTCCATCTTCGTCAACTTACAACAAAAGATCTAGGTATGAAGCTGAAGTAGTTAAAATATAGTAGGGTGAAATGAGAAATTGTTTACCACTCATATAAAGTGCTAGGCCTTGTTCATCTCATGTGAGCTACATGAAAACAACTATGCTACTGTTTTTGTTTGCTGCTTGTTTTATCATGAAAGTATTTCATGCTGTTGGAATTTGTTTATGATGAATCTGCATTGGGATTTGAGAATCATAAATTATATTACTTTGTTGAGTTTACTTGGGTTGGCTTAGAAAGATGCTCCTATGCTGGTCTTTGATTTTACGCAATTCTATGACAAATGTAAAAGGCATTAGCTATCAAATTTAGCTGTTACATGGCACATGTCAAAAGTATTATTGCAACTGAAATTTGCTGACAACATGGTGTCATCTTCATGTGGTACTTTAATACGATAGTTACATGACGACATTGAAAGGAATTTACGTAGTTGTTTTTCCTTCCTTAAAAGTCTAGCAGTTTCTCCTGTCTTACGCATTGTCTTTGCGAGTAATAATGAATAATGACCGATGTAACCGATAAACAAAGGACGAAAGATTTGACAAGATGGCCTCAAAAAACGCAAAATAAAAATACAATATCCGCACAGCAATGGGTCTACGAAAGGACTTCTGTCTTTTTTTTTATTTTTGGCATGCCAAAGATGTTGCCTCTGCTCACGAAATTGCTGCCTAAGCATGAACAATTTGTACGATTGGCTAAGACGCTATAAAAATGGCTCTATGTTTTGAAGCTCAGATCCGAATATGAATATTTTGTGTCTCGTGTTCCAACCTGTTATCAAATTTCGAGACCTTGTTACATCTGTGTGAAAATACAGCTTTGCATAAATTTTGGTTCTCCGAGATCATTACTTTTAGATAATAGATGCTCACGTATTTAATTTTTAAAACTCATTTCGTTCAAATAACTAAATACCGAAGTCACAGTGAATTTACTTTCTGCATATGCTCATTTCGACAACTTATGTCAAATGTCTTGACTTGTTATGTTGGCATGCTCCATTAAATTTTATGTAAATCGCAATTAAAAATTTCGTATGGAAAATTGATTTGCTAAATATGCAATTTTACAAAAGATGAATAACATAGATCCAAGAATTGTTTTTTGTCTTTATTTTGTTTTATTGTAATTAGTTTAAATGTGATGTCAATATAGTTTGTTGACCAAAATACAGACAAGTGGATAAGAAAGAGGATTTGGAACTTTTGTTGTCTTTTCATTATCGATTCGTTTCGTATAAAAAGCTTACCTTCGGAAATCCGACAATTCCTTTGTTGCGTGATATCAGCAACATTGATACTTTTTAAGTGTAAATGGTTTTCTAGCTGTTGGTTAATCACTTTTATATGATATCGAACTTTATTAACATTGCATACATGCCATAAATCAATTTTGTCTTTTCTTTAAAACATGTACTATGGCAATTCTTCTTATCTCATTAGTGATTGATTGAAAATTTTCTGCGTTTATCATTAAGGTTAACATCATCTTTGTTGGAACTCTTAAAAGAATTACGTAACTGTAATTGATTTGAAGACTGGCGAGAGTTACAGTTTGGGCATGCACCACAGTAGTCTAATATGGTTAATTGATTAATTAGTTATCCAGTGAGCAGTATTTTAGTCATCCTTCCTTATTTCTCTTTTATTAGACATTTTTACTATTCATCGTCAAAACCGAATCCGAAACCAACAGTATACAGAATAAACTGTGGTTGCAATGTTTAAACATTGTTTAATTGTTTTGCTTCTTTCTTTCTTCTCCATATTGGACTTTCAGTTGTAGAAGAAGTAATTTGGAATTCGATAATAGAATGCAAAATTGTTTACTTTTTACCACAAACTTTCTTTTGTTGATCAATTTTGATCGTTTGTTGCTTTAAACATTGCTATACAAACGCGAAAAAATTGACGATGTCATCGTTGTCGGGGTCGGCGTCTGTGATCAGCATAACTTTTGTTGTAGTGGACGTATTATTATCAAATTGGAGAATGATGTTTCTTTATACATCAGTAAACTTGAGTTCTAATTCATGCTTCATTGCCGCGACTTTTTTAGATAAAAGGGCCAAAAATCGGTTAAATACGACGTTTTGTGTCTTTGGAAACCATAACTTTGGTTTTAGTAAACGGATCATAATCAAATTTTAATATAATGTTTTTAAGCATACGCGTAATATGTTTATCTCACGTTTTGTGCCCTGGTCCAACCATTTGTTTTAGAAAAACGCCAAAAGGGATTAAATCTTCATTACACATTGGATTTTAATAGAGTTTCCTTCTGTATTCCTTGGGAAATTTAAAATCATCAAATTTATGTCGCATGTAACGTTAATGAAATAAAAGTATCTCACCCAATAGCCACAAAAATGTGGAATACTTAGTATTTTGCTTGAAAACTGAAAAGTAGGGGTCTCCATGCTAAATATCAGGTATTTCGCACGAAATCTTGATTTTCCGTACAGAATATATAGTATTTCGCGAAATACCTGGTATTTCGCACGAAAATTGCAGTTTCCGATAGAAAAATGCACTTTCCAATCGGAATCGGAATTTACTTTTAATCGAAAAAGCAAATTATGAAAAACTTAAATCAAAATTAGGTGTTTAAAGGTCATCAAATCAGAAATGGAATTTAATCAAACCAATCAAAATAGTTTATTCTGTTTAAAGCTTATACTTTTCTTTCTTATTCAACCGTCGTAAAGTTTGTTTGCTATATATTGATAATAGTTATCAAATAGACTGGTGATTGTGGGCGCGAATGAAGAGCTGATTTGCGGGTCATGGAAGGATTCGATCTTGACTGTCTTAAGTTCACTTAAACAATTGTAAATTACTCCGTCCTAGATTAACATTAAATAGTTATTCACTGGAAGGGTTTTTTTCATAGTTAGATTTTTGGTCTTGGATTTATTCAATCTTAATTGATTTATTTTTTATTTATTCACTTTTTTTTTTTTTTTTTTTTTTTTTTTTTTTTCTTTTTTTAATTTCATTTCATCATATCCTTTTGAAAGAGTTTATATATGTTGCCATATACAAATTTAATGAAGTTTAGCATTAATAAGGTCCGATAAGCAAGATATTTAGTCTGCAGTTTAAACTCGGTCTTTAAAAATGAACAAAACAATTCATTTTTTTTGAAAATTTATGATATTTCGTCATATCTTATATGTTGGAATATACAAATGTTATGAATTTTAACATAAATAATGTTTGAAAAGTGAGATTTTTAGTTTTTTGTTCAAACTAAGAAAATGTTAGATTATAATTATATCCTTTTGAAAAAGTTTGTGTTATGGTCTCATGTTCATTTACTCCATATTCTTTCGTAAAATATTTAACACAGGAGTTTGTCTTTTAATGCAGTGTGGAGTTGGTAAAACAATTCCCCGTGTTTGAGATTTATGCTTATTTTTCTAAGATATGGTGTACTTGTACATGAGATAATATCTCATGTGTACGCCTTGTTCATTTACTATTATCTAAATTTATGTAAATTCTAAAACCTAAGGTTTAACTCCTACAATCGTAGTTTTGTCCTTGGCTATATTTGCTATTTCTTATTATTCGGATTTCGTTTGGTTTTATGCATTTTAATTTTTTTTTTATATTATGGATTTCCTGTGTTTGGGTTCTAGTGCTGCTGATTAGGAATTACTTTCCGAAATGGCCATACAGCTCATTAAAATTATTGCAGTTGGAGTTGACATATGTGTTATGGTCTCATGTTCATTTACTCCATATCCTTTCGTAAAATATTTTATTATATTTGTACTTTTATTTCTATGTATAAAGTATTGAAATGTATCTACTCAATAAAACATCATATTGCACAGTTGAACATGATAAATCATCATATTGCACACTTACTTTGATTGACGTTTACAGGCCACACCCCTTTAACACCCACAATTGATATATCACGCCTCTTTTGTTTGACATCGGTGACTTGAGCCATGTCAATCAAATATAATAAAACAATTATGGCACTTCTAAAATCGATCAACATGGGGTTTAACGGAGCGCAAAAGATAATATTGAACTCGGGGTAAACCCTCGTTCAATATTACTTTATTGCTCCGTTAAACCCCATATTGATCTCGTAGAAGTGCCATAATTGTATAATATCATGTGATATACACATTTAATGAATTTTAGCATAAATAATGTCTTAAAGGAAAACTTTCAGTCTGCATTTACGCTCAATTTTTAGAAATGTAAACTAATCCAGTTTTTTTTCTAAATTATTTTATTATATTCCCTCGAATCAGTTTTATATGTTGCGATATAGAATTTTTCCTTATTTAATCATAAATAAGGCATGCTAAGTCAGATTTTAAGTCTGTAGTTTAAAATATGTAAGATTTAAAGCCTGTGATTCCAGGAATTTTACGAAAAATTTGAAGTCTGTAATTTAAACTCAATCTTTAAAAAGACCAAAACAATAGTCTTTTGAAAAGATTATTTCATATATCCTTTGAAAGGAGTTTTATATGTTGTAAAATACAAATTTTATTAATCAAAGTATTTAAAAAGGTTTTAAAAGTAAGAAGTCTATTCCGTTGTTTAAACTAACATGTTTGATCTTTAAAATTTACCAAAACAATTCCGTTTTTTAAAGAATTTACTTCATGATATTCTTTTGATGGAGTTTTATATGTTGCGATATTACATTAATTTCAGCATAATTAAGGATTGAAAAATAAGACTTTTGCTATGTGGTTTATATGTGCTAAAATTCATGAAATTTATTTATCGCAACATATAAAACTCCTTCAAAAGGTTACCGTGAAATAAATTTTCAAAATTAAATTGTTTTGGTCATGTGCTAACAATAAGTTTCAAACCACAGACTTAAAATCTTACTGATCTCGTCCATTGTTCTTATCGGCTCCGTGTTGTTCATTTTTGTATATGTGTGTGTCTTCATTTTTCTTTTCTGTGCCGTGCTCATGTTATGTCTTCATTTCTTTGTTGTTGTTTTTTTTTTTCGATGTTGCCATTGTCCTTGCCTTGTTCGTTTAAGACTGACGGTTTGGTTCTCATTTACCTTTGATACCTTGTTGATGCTAAAATTCAAGAGCTTTGTATATCACAACTCTTTGGAAAGGATATATGAAATGAAATTTTCAACATAAAAACTGAATTGTTTTGGCTTCTATAAAGATTGAGCATAAAATGCAGAATTTATGTTCGCCTTTAAGACCTTATTCATGCTTAAAGTAAGTCAGAACCGAACCGTCAATCTAAAACGAATAATCCATGGACAACGGCAACATCGGAAAAACAAAAGAAAAGAGATACAACATGAGCACGGCATAGATAAGAAAAATGAAGAGACACACACATACAAAGATGAACAACGCAGCAAAATTCATGAAATTTGTAAATTGCAACATAAAAAATAAGAAATCCTTCAACCAACAAAATTATAAATGTAAATTTTTGTGTTCATGGTTGCATCCAAAAAGCAATTTTTAATTTAAATTGTAGAATTAATTACATATCTAATGCATAGAGTCTAATCACTTCTATAAAATTACATTTATAACTAAATCTACAGTAATTATTGCAAAAAGAAAGCTTAACTTTTAAGCCCATGAGACGCTGATATGGATGGAAAAAAGAAAAACAAAACAGCTAATTCTGTATAGTATGGTTTCGGTTTCGGTCTCGGTTTCGGATTCGGTTTCGGTTTCGACGATGAATAGTAAAAATGTCTAACTATAAAAATTTACCGTGAGGAAGTACGAGTGCAGTAAAGTGCATCTCGAAACAGATGGTATCTATAATATATTAAGCGAAATTGACTTTAGATACAACCTTTTCATTGGCCCAAGTTGTTATATTAATATCGATACCAACGCAATACTCTGTTGGGTGGATGCGAAAATCCAGGTTTACGAATGAACATCATTTTTAAAGGTTATAGAAAACGAATGGCTGTCTTTATGTCTGATGGGAAAACACGCCCATTGATCTTTATAAGATGTTTTTGTTGGTTTTAAATTAAACATACAATAACACGTCAGATATGTATACACAATGCGAAGGCGATCTTTATATAAATAGGTCATTAAAGCTTAAATAAGTACAAGTGTCGAGAAGCGTGATAAATTGGTGTTTGTTAAAGTATTATAATATTTAGTTTATAACATTACGTTTAAAAATTTTCCAAGCCAGTAATGTTTTTATTCTTTTGAGTATCAATTAATGTGTAGTATTCAGGAATTGTTTTTCTATAATTATGAATTAGATATTTAGGTCAAACATCGGGTCAAACATTTTTCCATTCATAGTTACAAAAAATCAATAACGAGTTGTTGTAGTGTGTTTTCCTAAAATAGTGTAGTAAATGTTCCGTAGCATTAAAAACACAAAGATCGACATTTATTCATTCGAAATTTCGCACAACCTAATTGTCAAGCGCAATGTGGCCAGTTATAGCGATTTAAAGGTCTTAAAACTTTTTAAAAGGCTCCCACTTTGCGGTCGCCTTTTAAGAAGTTTTTATACCTTGATCGCATAACTGGCCAAGCGCACTTGATAATATACAATGCATGAAGCGTAACAGCTTGTATACTGTTGTGCGGGCACATCCTGTCAGTGCGATCATCAGACTTCCATTAGCTTTAGAATAAGTTTAAACATATTGTATTTACAGAATACATAAATGAGCAAAAGCTTGCAGGATTTTGATAATTAACATCGTCATGTGAAATGAAGGGAGTATGTATGTGCTTGGGTAAATCAGTCATTTACTAGTATGTAAATTCCTTTATCTAATTATTTAATAGCAGACTTTTTTAAAGTGCAGCACAATTGCATAGCCCTCAGACGATGGATTATTATTTTGCCGAACCTCGGCTCTTACTGGTACAAATGCAAAGCAAAATGCATTGCAAAATAGAGGTAGAAAATGATACATTGATAAAGTAAGTTTCCAATGGACGTAATTCAGGATGACAGTTGTACTACATGTAATAAATTTATAGTCTTGCTTAAACGAAAATATTTATTTTGTGAGTTATTAAATAAGTTGATTGAATCTTGGTTTGAAACAGGTTGGGAGAATCACCTAATTTACGTATATACACTAATTTGGGTATTATACCCTAAATGGCGTATACAGTCATACCTCAATTTGCGTATCATCATTATTTGTAGCTGTTATATTGAGGAATGAAGTTCGCGCACTTTTTCACATATTCATGCTTCACTGCTTATTTTATTATAAACTGACAAACCAATGATTGTGCGCTTTCTGCGTGCAGCACGTTTTTCATACCTACCCCTTCGTGTATTGCTATAAAAGTGCCAATTACTTCTAAAGTTACCTATTAAAATTCCATTTGACGACTGGTGCTGTTGCTTCTTGCCTATGCGCATTATCGGAAACACGTATTATAATTGATTACACAATGCCGGTGAGTTTACAATAGTTCCCATGGTTACTTAATAAAAAGTATGGTGCGCAATATTCATATAATGTTTAGAGTTTTTTTCCAAATGGACAAATTTAAACAATAAGTCGAAAGAAAATTGGAAATTAATATCGGCGATATGAATTAATTAACAGTCATTTTAAGAAAGATAGCAAATATATTAAGACTGAATTTAAAAATAGAATTATAAAAATTTATTATAAAGAATTTATTGTTATCTTTGATTTTCAACTTAATATTCTTGATGAAATGTAAAACAGTTATTAGAGGGTCTCAATGGGATTTACTTGGTGTATTTAAAATAAATCATGAAGCGCGATTCGGTTGAACAGTTTTAGTTTTATACGGCTCGGTTGATGCACGAGACACAGTTGCTGGTGCTAACTATCATATCATAGACATTTGTATACTCAAGAAACGTAACAACAATTGTCGAAATTGTCGAAATTGCTATTTGCAGAAATTAAATTTACAGTAACGTCGGTATCAATTAAAAGTAAAATTGTCTAAGCTGGTGGAGGGTGATGTTTTTTTCGAGGGTTTTAGAAAAGGCTTTGATTTGTTTCGGTATTAGAGATGAGATTGAGACCCTCTAACTATTCGGTGACAAAACTATCGATGCCCCCTTTTTTACAGAAAAAAACACAATGCAGTTGTGCTAAACATGAAGAATTCGCGGAGGGCAAAGCGTTCAATCTATTTAAGCGGAGTTCAAAAAAAAACAGTGCCGAAGTAGATAGGATTTTAGTGGAACAAAACCTAATATCACCAAGAGCAAATTATGTATGTTCTGCATGTGTAGATTATGTGTCTGAAAACATTTTTTTCCCATCCAGGGAAAAGCGACATAAACACGCCAACCATTATGTGTTAACTTTAATTGAGTTAATTGATCAAAACCAAATTGATAAAGATGACTTATCTAAATTGTCTGCTGCTATAGGTAGAAATCAAGCCGCATCATTCGCAGCTTCTATAAATGAAAAAAGTCAATGTTATAACAGTGGTGACTTCTTACAAACATATGATCCATTGGAGTGGCTAAGTAAGCAAAATCCCGTTGTTTTGAGTTTTTTAAAAACTTATGTACTGTTGACAACAATAAAAAAAGGAAATGTCTCTGGCAAAATGTATTTAACAGCTCTTGTTTTGTTGTACGTGTGATATTATTTTGCCTTTGTCTTTTTCTATGAATCTCATATCATATTTCTTATGCGGTTCAAAAACTATTTGTGAGGTAAACTCCTCCTTATTTCCAAGTGGTTGCTATAAAAGCATACTCAACTTGATTTCTGAAAGAAGCAAAATAAAAAACGAAGTTCCTCGTGATGGAGATGTCATTACTTTTTTGACAATAATCAGGTATTAAGTCGAAACTGGCGAGTAAGATATGATTCAAAGGCTATTGTAAGTGTAATTACAAATTTGCTTCATATATTCGCAACCCGTTACACTTCCCTGCAAAAACAAGCGGAACTAGTACCATCTTCCTGGATGTATTCAAAGTCAAGGTATGATTTCTATATTACAACGAGAGTGCGATGAGGTATTTAAAAACTATAGGAAGGAATTTATCAAAAGTAGATTAGAGCTGGTTACAAACGAAATTTTTTCAGGTAATAAAGATAACACATGTATCTTTAAGCATGCAACGCTTCCAAATGCTGATAAGTATGAATTTATAAAAGACACACAGGCAGTGAAGCCTAACAATGTTCTCATTGGAGACCCGATTATGATAAATCCATTCTCATATAGTTCCGTAGAAACTGTTTTGAATGAGTTAAAAAATAATATTTGTGAATCACGCAGCTGGACGATTGTAGGGAGTGATGGATCGCCATATATATTAGCCGCTAGACTATTAGAACGTTGTTTTCGATGTAATATTTGTCATGCTGATATCAACGAGGGGGAAGACAAATTTCGGCGACATTTGTCTTTACACGAGGTAAAAGATGTAGAAAGTACTATACAGACATGCCGGAAATATGGGTACGTTCTCCTGCTACCCGATTCTGATATACAAAATGAAAACTATCTCTTCTGCTATGAAGCCGTCTTCACACACATTTTAAGTTTGTATTTATTTAGAGCTGCGATAAGAAGGAATAACTCACAACTAATATTAGCCAGCAGGATAAAATTTGAACCTTTATTTTATGGATTGAACATGACGCATTATCAAGAGCTTCATTTGCGTGACCTAATCACCAGAGTAAGCATGCCTGCTGAAATTTCAAAATACATCAATGAAAATGAGTCTTTTTCAGTTTCGGGACACCCTAGCAAAGGAGAGGGGGGGGACTTTATCCTGGAGGCTAAAAACAGACGAACAAAAATGTGGATGCCTGGCGGAACGCCAACTGAGGATAGATGGTATCGTGTATGTCGCAATCAAGATGGCCTCGAAAAGATCTGTGAATAATACCCAGTCCTAATTCAATATTTATTTTCTGTGATCTGGACAAAAGAATTTCACATCATTAACTTTAACATTCTTCCCTTTCCCTTTCTTTTTACCCTTACTTGCATTCCCTCTCTTCACATAGAGCCCCACACACTTCTCATGTACCCAATACTTGCACACATCTCCACTCTCATCAACAAAGTCACAACCTATCCACTTAGAGTCCGTTCTAATATCCTCTTCACTCTCATGCTGAATCCCACAAACTCTACATTCATCCACACTCCCATCATCACTCGCCTTTCTTGTCTGACTACCCACTTCACACATTTTCACCCTTTTCACATGTCAACTTTCTCCATCATCTCTTTCTCTTCTCTTAACGGGACTATGGAATGTAAAGTTTTCAGTCTTAGTACTGCACTGTGCACTCGCAGTAACACTCATATCTTCTGACTCATTAGTAGTGTTGTTATTGTTGTTGTCTACTACTGTTTCACACAGTGTATGATTCTGAAACAATAAAACAGAGTGTAATATCAGTTACAGTTATACATTTTTTTTTAAACCTGCCGTGTAGTTTGCATTATAATGGCAAAAGGTATGAAACTGAATAAAAGATAAAAGTCATTTTATAATCAATTTTATATAATTAAGGGAGTATGAGTGTCAGAAAATTTGTAATTAAAATGAGAAGTCTGACCTTCTGTTTTGAAAAGCTTTGCTAAAAGGACAACCTAAGCAAAAATTTTATAATCCATGTAATTTTTTTTAGATATAAGACGTGAAAATTTTAAAATATGTGAAAATATCTTATATATAAAGAAAATACCTCAAAGTATGGTGTTTTGAAAACTGCTGGTTTCTGATGTTTTGGCCTTATTTCTAAATAGACTTCTGATTCGGTTGTCGTGAACAATTCTTTAGCCTTGAAATGAACCATAAAAATATTATAAATTTGTAGATTAAAATCATGTTGCTGACATTCTTGGAATGACCCCTATTGATGGAAATGCTCTATATCATTGCGATTGGTCTGAGGAAATATATCAATGGATAATGACCATACGCAAACATGGAAATTTCAATAATCCTAAAGTTATATTTTTGAAATATAAGTATTTCACTAAAATAATGGATATTGATCTTCAGAAAAAAATATTGATCACAATATGCATAGAGGTTCAGTGAATATATAGTTTTGATTTGTGTGCCTTGTTTTAAGGAATTTGATCTTAATTTGTGTTGTTTTAGAGTCTTTTTCTTCTTGTTTTTATTGCTTTTTTCCTTTTTCTTATTTTTAGACTCGTTTCCTTTTTCTTGTTTTGTTAGATTTCAAACTTCTTACATCACTTTGTGGTATCAACCTCGACAACGAACTCATCAATTTCAGCTTTAATGCAAAACATAACCAACGTAAATATCTGGAGAGCTATACAAATGGACACGAGATGGGAAAAGGAGACAAACTAACACCAATATTCGTTTTGAAGGGCGACCGAGATAAATTTTTTGACCTGACAAAGTAAGTAGTAAAGTTCGTCACTTTTCCCTTGGAAAACCAGTCTTCATAGTGGGTCTCGATGGGGTATAAACAAGTCATTGGTAAACGTGATTTTGGAAAACAAGGAGCACCTAAAAACGGGAAAGGATATCGAGCGTGAATCGGGAACCACTAAGAATTTAGTCCGTGAAACGACAAGAGGCGGCCTCTTGAAGAGTCTTTGTGAAATATTTAGCCGACCTGGAAACGGGAAATTTTCGAAAAATTGACGGAATTTTTGTAAAGCGACCTCCATTGAGATCCCCTTCATATGCTTCAATTTTTAATTGCTAAATATCACGGAAAATTGAGAAGAAAATCATGCCTTCAAATTTCTTACTAAAATTTCATTCTTTTTTGATTCGTAAATATTTTTATTTTTTATTTCCCTCCAGTAAAACAAAGACAACACTTCAGAAGGAGATTGAAAATTTACTAGAAGAAATTGAGAACACACCAGAGGGGGACGTATTACACAAGCAATGGCAAAAAGATATAAAAAAGGAACAAAAAACGAGTATATAGCGTTCTACAGAGAACTAATCCAGGCAGTGGATGACGCAACAACTGTTGAAGATGGTAATGCGCCCTGATTTACTTCTCTATTAAGTCTGTAATAATATACTATAGTATACCTTTCTCAATAAGGTATTTTTCCTACTGTATAGAGACTTCGCTCTAGCTGTTGTGTCTTCTATATGCTCGTTGCCCCTAGGGCCCTCATGATGCTTAGAATATGACGGCTTCTGTCCTTTCTTTTGATTTGATTTATGAATTTTTTGTAATTCCTATATATCAGAAATAATCCGAAATTACTAAGAATTTACTATTATTGGTCATAATGTATGTACTTTTTAAATCGTAAGCTGAATAACACGTTATCCTTTTAAAATTATATCATTAATATACGTTTATCTCAATCTACTTGAATATCCAAATTAATGTCCGTTTTGTGTTTCCATAGAAATCGGAGAAGAAGATGCTTTGGAACATATTTCCAGCTCTTAGAATAGTCACAGCATCCGGGTACTTACAAAATGGAGGCAAGTGAACAGTTTAGTTATTAATAAGAGACACTGTGTGAAAAAATATCAGCAAGGAACGTTAATTTTATGGTACTTTGAAAAATGAAGTGACGATAAAGAGGGGCGGCATAGTTTTGTGGCGTTTTCTATTTGCATGCATTAACCTATCACTCATTTATAATACTGAGTCTTCGCGTAAAGTGTTACACTTGATAAAAGTATACTTACCATTATGCGCCACCAAGGTCGATTGATGTTGTCCTTCAAAAACCGCGTGATACGCAAATTGAGGTATGACTGTATACGCCATTTAGGGTATAATACCCCAATGAAGGTATATATTACTTAAATTAGGTGATTCTCCCAACCTGTGAAAAGTGTACAATAGTGAAAATATATATGAAGAAAATTTAATTGTGATTTTTTTAAGATGAAATAATCAATATGTTAAATAAAATGAAAAATGGGATGTCACCTGGTGATGATAAATTACCAGTAGAGTTATTTAAAACAGTACTGTTATTTCTATTTTGCATTAACTATATAATATGTGTTTTGTATCAGGAATTATTCCTACTTTGTTGTTAAAAGGAATCATAAAGCCAAATCCAACTTCAGATCCTCTAATCAGTTTTCATATAGAGGATTAACTCTTGCATATAAAGTTTATATTGGTGTTATTGACGACTGTCTAAGTGGTCTTGTAAAATCTTAGAATTGGAATAGATATTGGTTATTAAAAAATTGTGTATTTATTGTACGCTGATGATATCTTAGGTAGCGACCATTTGATTTTGATGGGGGGACTAGGAAGGAATTAAAAAAAAAGAATCCAGGATAAGAAATTATGTAAGAAAATTATCAGGACAGGAGGAAGCTGAAATAAGAATAACCAGGATGACATATATGAAGCACAATTTCTGGTATGGACCGAGAAAAATGACAGCATTGCTTCCAATGAGAAAAATTCTGCCTCAAAGATAACATGGAAAAAAAAACAGGGGCAGATGTTCCTTCCTTGTCCCCCCTAAAATCAAATGGTTGCTCCCTTATGAGCAGAAATTGAATCAGATTTACAAGCACTTTCGAATGTTTTAAATACTTAGTGCTGTACTAATGAGTTAATTATGTAGACATTTTGAATTAAGAACATGTTTGAGAACTTTATACTCTATTAAATAAACTGTATCTGTCTTTTTTATTATGTATTGATTATTTGTCCTCCGCTCGTTTTTAATTCATATGTTCCCTGTTAATTGGTTGGTGTGAAAAAAATCATGGTACGGAGAAAAGGAGTCTCCAGTATATATCAAAAACTGTAAACTAGTAATCAATTAAATAATCACAGTATTCTAATGTTTTCTCTTTTTTTATTTTCTTCTGTTCGACTAAAATGATTTTGAGTGTCCTGCGGACAAATTCTGTAAAGAAGAAAATTGTCATATCAAATACGAAAAATTTCGATTGAATCCATCATTTTTAGACAGCAATTTCCCATAAATGTTTTGTTTTAGTAAGTCCGCTTTCCATGATTATAAGTTACATCCCTTCGACTACATAACTGTAATCTTGTCCATATCTCACCACCTCTCATATGAACCCTGTGTAATGAATATTACCATCATTCAGAACTTAAAAATTTCTAATTTGAAATAAGATAATCTTAGCATTGTTTTTCTTCTTCCATTACGTCCCATCGGACTGTTTGTCTCAGAAATATGTAGTCTTGTAACAATTAATGACATCTGTGCTATTGCAATAATAATAAATTTTAATTTTTGCGTTCGAATAAATAAAAGTTTACAATTACATTTCAAGTTGAGAGATTATGCCTAAATTCCACTTTATTTTGTAAACAATGTACATTGCCGGTGCAGTTTTGGTGACACGTATATCAAATCAGTTTACACACTTCTAAAATTCTAAATACAACTGCATGTATTCTTCGACTTCCATAATTTATTACACGAATATATGGAATTTATCACTATACTTTGTGATTTCATAGTCAAATAAAACACGAGTAATTGATGATTTCATAACTTTCCATATTTCAGCTGGTAGCGTGTATGGTGCAAATCATGTTTACCGTTCCGGAGCACCTGATGATACTTCAAGTGTTTTGGAGGGATGCACACTGCTAGTTCTTTAGTTTTGTGGCGTTCTTGTCCATTTGTGTTTTTTTTGTGTGTGTGTGTTTTTTACTTTTTTTTGTTTTTTGTTTGTTTGTTTGTTTGTTTGTTTGTTTGTTTGTTTTTTTTTTTTGTTTTTTTTTTGGTTTTTGGGGCTTTTTTTCATACTGTTTCAATTGGTGTGGGATATGAATTGCTATGTTTTTTTAATTTTTGATTTTGGAATTTCCTCATTTATTTCAAATGTTTTGATTTTATCTGCACTGAAGAGACATGGGTTTTTGAAATTGCCATATGCAGAAAATAATTTTTAAAGTTACTTAGATATTTTGTCATTTTTTGCTTCGGTATTCATACAACCGATTTTGCGAGTTAATATATGTTTATTAATATCTAATGTAGCAAAAGGGACACTGTTCATTGCTAATATTATGTAAATATGACGCCATTATTGGCCAGTCTGTGGTGAAACTGGAGTATCTATTGAGTTAATTATTAAATGGATTGTACAAATCCGATTACATATTTCAATTTTTAATTGTTTAAGTCAGAGACATATGTCGCATTTTTAATACAATGATTATTGTGTCTATGTTGCATGACAGGACTTTTATGATCGTAGGTGACGTTTGTACAGGTAACCTATTTTATGTAATGCATGTAACTGTCGATTTTAAAAGGTCTTTAGAGTTTATGTTGTCAGTTTGATTTTATTGACGTTAAATAAAGCTGTTTGCAATTTTGATTACAGTTAATCACGTGGTCATATTAAAAGTCCCGGATGTCAACAAACAACAGAAACTCATAATAGGTTTTGATTATCAGCCATGTGCGAATCAATGAACTCATTATTATAGTCTTAACAATATATGCGATCCCGATAAAGAAACTATTACTGTAATAAAATCAATAATGTTTATTACAGTTATAATGATTTTTCAACAATCGCATATTTTGCTTGACTATAATAATGATCTCTTCGATTCGCTGTTTATTAATCTTGTTAGACATTATTATGAGTTACGTTGAATATCTCAATTATACATGATATCGACTTATTGCAACATGTTTCGATTGGTTTCCGCGGTTCTTTATCATGATTTTACTGCAATTTGTATTATAAGTCTGATACTTTCTGAGGTTCCACAAATCTATTTCATTTTGTCACATTCTTTTCTGTTGAAAGCAAAATTAAAGCATGAGTTTTGAAAGGATGATTGATGTGTTTTGTTTTAAAATGTTTGTTAAAATAACGTTGTATGCAATATGTTTTGCCATGTGTCTATTCCCGAGAGTGAATAACATGTAATAACATCGCCTGGCTTTCATCTTTAACTCTTACTTTGTTTATTATATGTAATGCTAAAACATTCGAAAGAATAAACCTATTTCGTTTTTGAGATAAGAAAATATTAATTCCCGAAACACATGTATTTTGTATAATTTGATATGGAGTTAAGCCAACTGTATTCCATATAACTTTAATTTTATGATGCATATACCATCACGGTTTCTATGAAACAATAACTTCTTGCCGATTAAAAAAAATGTGAACCCAAGCAAAAAGCGAGTGCTATGTATAGTGTAGTAAAAAAAATCTTAAACAAATTGCTGTGCATGGAATTAATACAAACCTATAATCTGTCATTTCGAGCAGGCAGGTGTAACGAAAGGTTAGAAGTGAATCAGATTTTAATAACCATATTAGACCGGTCTCGTCTGATAATTTCCACATTTTGGTTCTTTGAATATCGGTATGATTTGATTTCTAATAAAGAGTTTGACAATAAACCAGATTTCAAATAATAAAATTTAATTTTTTGTTTGAAAATTGAAAAAGAAGTACTTTAAGTTTGAAAATCTCGGTTTAAAGATACATTTTGTTTTTGTATTTGAAGGGAAACTGATTCATAGGTTTAAAATAAAACAAGGTTTGATCATGATTGGATGTGATTAAATAAATAAAATTTAATAAAGATATTACAGAATAACTATTAAAATGTATAGAATGAAATACGGGAAAAAATAGAGGGGCAAAAATGTATAATAATTTTTAAAGAGCATTCCGAAAATGTGACCAAAAAAAGGGAAAAAAATACATGTGGAGCGAACCTGCTTAAAATGTGTGCAGGGTTATTCTATCATCGAATTTTGTTAAATTGTCTGTGATGAACATAATTTTATTCTTATTTAAATATTAAGTTAAAGTTAGTGTCACCATCTATTTTCTCGAACAAAATTTAATATTGAAAATCAAGGATTTTACCTTTAAATGATAGCGATACATACAATGTATTAACTATTATAAATTTTATCCATAATTAAGGTCTTTCCCTTTCCGGGGAAAGACCTTATAGTAATTCTTCTGATTATTATTATTATTATTAAGGTCTTTCCCACTACAGTGGAAAGACCTTATTGTATTTCGTTTGATTATTATTATTATTCTTCTTTTTTTTTCTTCTGCCATCAATGTTGTCGAACTGCTTAGACCAATCATAACCAAACTTGGTACACTTAACAAGCACTGGCCTGGCTCGACTCAGGTCACCCTTGGAACCGATTCTATTTTTAGTAACAGAGTTATCTCCCCGAATACGGTTTTTCTTGTTATCAGGTAAACTCAGAAACCGTAACCGATATCAAAATTCTGAATGGGGGAAAATGTTTCATTCAACCTCAGGATGATTTATCATGCAAAAAAATTTTTTGGGGTCGCGACCCCGGTTACGCGTTTTTGACCCCTAATTTTGTCGATTTCTCAAAGTTATCGGAATTTGATGAAATTTGGTATCCAGGTAGCTTTAATGGCCCTGATTACAAATCTGGGGTCAAAAAAAAATTTCGTCCGCCATTTTCAAAATGGCCGCCATTCGA
>MJUU01009858.1:0-11481 GCA_002080025.1 Modiolus philippinarum
AGAAACAAGCTACATTGTTTAGGAGTTTTAAATTTAGGAAAGAAAACATCCCCTTCATTTTTTCAATGCTGGGATATATTGTAAAATATAACGGTATATGTTTATTCCTAAGACTTACCACGCCAGGATTATCACATATATAAAGGTAGTGGAATTCATCCCCTACATATTTTTTACATAAAGTACATATTCTATTGTCTTTATCAATTCCATACCAACGACCAATTTCCACTGGGAATTTTAAATTTGAGCATCTGAATTTAGAAATAATAATTCTGTCGGAGGTACTTGATTTAACAAGATAATTTTCGAACCCAAAATGGTCTTTAAATAAAGAATACATATTCCCTCGTGACGAACTGCCATTATCAAAATACCATTTTTGAATGAATTGGTCAGTAAGCGTTTGCTTAATGACCGAATTCAGAAAAGGTTTATCTACCGAACTCTGGTTATCCCATATATAATGATATCCTGTGTTATAAAAATAGACTTAATATAGTTAATCCATTTAAAAGAACAACCTGACTCAACTGATAACATGTACATTATCCGATATAAAATAGAAGACAATCTATCAGGATTCATAAGCAGCTTGTTCCAGAAAGAAATCATTCTAATTTTGCAAGTAATTTCCAAAGGAAATCGCCCTAACTCGCCGTATATCATATAATTTGGTGTCGAAAGTCTAACATTTAATATTTTTTACAGAATTGCAAATGTTTTTTTTCCGAATAATTTGCACCTTCATAGCCCAAAATTTCAGACGAATATAATAAAATTGGCGAGATGAGTGTATCAAAAAGACTTAACTGTAAATCAACTGTAATAGATAAATTTTTATCTTTCTATATAAGCTATACAAGGCTTTCTGAGCTTGGGAAACAGCATGTTTACGATGCTTAGAAAAAGACCCGTTATACTGAAAATTAACACCTAAATAAGTAAAATCACCTTTTTGTTCTACAACATGACCAAATAATATAAACACAGGCTTTTGGCGACTTTTACGATTACAAAATATTATACATTTAGTTTTTGAAGTATTTACCTTCAATTTCCAATCATTACAATAACTTTCAAATACTTGAAGCGCCTTTTGCATACCTTCTGCTGTTTCAGAAAGGATGACTGTGTCGTCAGCGTACAGTAAAACATACAATTTGACATAATATGATATAGAATCTATTCCAAGTCGTTCAACATCAGTTAAATTAAGAACACCATTAATGTGAAAATAATCTTCCAAATCGTTCAAAAATAAGGAAAACAGAAAAGGGGGTAAGTTTTCCCCTTGACGGACGCCTGTAGTGCATGGAGAAACTCATCATTACTTTTTACACAAGACTTTATATTATTATACATGTTAAATATACATTTGAAAACTTTACCGGTGATGTTCGATCTCTGGAGTTTTTGTCATAGACCATTTCTCCATACGGTATCGAACGCACCGCTAAAATCAACAAACGTGCAATATAATTTCTTTTTAAGAGACTTGTATAACGATATAAGACAATGAAGTACGAAAATATTATCAGTTGTACCATAGCCTTTTCTAAATCCGGATTGGACTTTTGTGATTAGTTCTGTTTCATCAGCTAAAATAGTTGACCTGTTGTTAAGAATACCTGTAAACATTTTTCCCATACAAGAGATCAACGTAATAGGTCAATAAGAATTTGGTGTTTTTAGATTTCCCTTATTTTTGAAAACTGGAAGAATAAAACCTTTACCCCATGATTCAGGAATAATACCAGTTGACAGAATAATATTAAAAACGTTTTCATACACAGGTAATAATTCATCTAGTGTGCTCTAAATATACTCATTTGCGATATGATGAATACCAATTGCCTTGTTAGTTTTCAATCTTTTCACAGCAGAAGTAATTTCTTCCGCTGTGATCTCACCATTTAGGATTGTGTTGAAATTTTCGGGGGGAACGAGGTTGAAGTCAACTTCATATATATCATCAATAATATCAGTATTGTTAATTTCTTTAAAGTAATAATAAAATTCCTCTAATGTAGGATTATCGCCAATCTTATCGTTTTGTTAAGCTTGTTTAAAATTTTCCACATTTTTTGGGGTTTGTTTTAGATACGTTTTTAAGTTCACGAGCAACTTTATCTTTATAATCTGTGTAGCTTTTTTTCATTACCGATTTATACTTCTTACTCTTTTGTTTAAGAGCAACTCTGTTTTCAGGATTTTTTACAAAGCTATATCTTATACGAGCTTTGTGGAAATCACGACGAGCTGAAGAACAGTTTCTATTGAACCAGGGCTTTGAGTTAGCTGTTTTCCTTGTGTGTACATGGCGAGGCTTTGAGGTACCAAATATTTCCAAAGCCGAATTAGAAAAAAGTTGGCCAATATTTTCAATGATTCCGTCTATGTTTGCCTGCGATGCCGTTTCTGTATTAATTTCGGTCAATTGGTTTTGATAACGTTTAAAATATTGTTGGAACACACGCTATTGACAAATTCAGTTTGTTTATTTGCATTCCAAATAACCGGTTTACTTTATCTAACAATACCCGAACTAATCTGTCGGATGTTAAATGAAGCATGTAGGGTGAACTTGATTTGACAATGAACATCTGAGAGAAAAGGGTTAAAATCCAGTACTTCAAGCGATTCAACTGACTGAAATAAACATGATGATAATTATTTATTGATGATATATATGAAGTTGACTTCAACCCTTCATGCGGGATAGTTATAATCTTTAACCACTGAACAAACTCAGAGTCAGTTTTAATAAAACTCAAAAATTTTGTCAGGCATTTTTAATAGATTATAACTATCCAGCATGATTTTTTTTACAAACATTTGATCTATATTTTGCATAATAGTCAAAATCATCTGGTAAACTTTAGATATCAAACTCATCAATTTTAGCTTCTAAAATTACAAATATATCAAGAGAATTAAGCATTTCAGTAAATTCAGGAAACAATAGTTTACTTTTAATACCATTCACATTTAGACAGCCAAATTTTATTTCATGTTTATTAGACAAAAGATTAACTTGTCCTCTCGTTGCGGTTTCCTATCTAGTAGAACCATCAGCACGTTGTGGAGGGGGAAAAGGCTGACCATCTGCGACACGTCCATTCCGCTGAATACCATTAATAAACAGTTTGTCGTATTGTAATCTAACTCGATTGCCACGAGCTCGCGCATCGCGAATAACTGGGAGCAAGGCCTGCCTTCTATCCATGATTTCGCGCGGAAACTGTTCATTTACGAAGAAATCGGTATTTTTTAACTTTCCAGTTTTAACTACGTCCAATACCCGTTGCCTAGCCTTTCTGCTATCAAATTTCACTATGATGGATCTTGGTTTGCCATCTAACCTTCGCCGCAGTCGATGTGCAACTTGAATATATATTTGATCATCAATATCAAGTTTGTCTTTAATAAATTGAGTTACCACTTCTTCAGTGTTCTCGTTGGTAACATCCTCTTGAGGGATTCCAACAAAGAGCAAGTTATCTTTCATGAACGTTTTTGCTAAGTCTGTTTTCGGCACGGCCGTTTCACTTTTTGAATTCAAACGGGATATAAAATTTGATATGTCAGAATTTCCTGTTTCTCGAGCCCGAACCCGTTAAAATAAAAACAATATCTATTTTATTTTACGATGTTTTCAAGAATAATTTATTTCAGTTAACGTGACCTGATAATTTTTCCTATCATTAAATTCACAATTTTTTTTATTTTAAGGTAATTAATTAATGGAAAACTGTTGCGATTAACCTTTCGGTTAAATATCCCAAAAAGGGAAATAAATCGTACATTTTACCTGGATAAATACATGTAAATAATATAACTAACTAAATTTTAAATATATGAAATATACGAGTAAATATTGGACACGCTATGAATAGTTTTCAGGGCTGTGACAAGAGCTGGTACGAGAGTGGTCATAGGTAGAACAGGTCAAATTTGAGCATTCATGATAAGAGCAGACTTAAGTAGAACGGTCATGGACAGAACAGGTCATGAATCTAGCTATGACCATGACTGGTCAGGATTCTAGAGCAGACTTAGAGCAGTTTAAGAGCAGACTTGATACCTGTTCAAAGTTAATTTAGAGGAGCTTTTATGTTTGCTCCAAGTTAACTTTATGAGAAGTTATGTCTGCACCCTACCGTACGCCATTATCTGCTGAGGAGAGAAGATTGAGGAGATAACGGCATTGTATTTTAAGTTTTAAATAGTAGAATTTATGGTCGCAAATTGAGGTTACCTAGAGACTCGCCAGCGGAGCTAGGTAAACTGATATTTGCGACCGTAACGTCAAGGGTTTGTGCTTGTTTTTCTTTTAAATCAATTTCTAAACTTCACATTTTCAAAAATTCTCCAATAGCCTTAGAATACAACAAGTTTTTATTTAACTACAATAATATTGGATGTAAGCATGAACATTTATTGTAGGTAGCTAAGTACCTGCATTTCCACTGTATCCACTTACCGTAAGAGTGTATTTGGATGCGACATTTCCAACATTAAATGTAGTGTATTTTGCATATCGTTTTTCCTTTTTGAAGTTTTCTAAGTTAACCATCAGTTCGAAACGTCCACTTGATGTCAAGCGATGCATATTGTCATTTCCTGTAACAGTTTATTCACATTAAAATTTAAACGGTTAAAAACGCATGTGACGTGTGGTTAAGAAATTACAGAACTCATCATAAATAAACTCATCAAAACAGACACAAGATAAGAAAATGATTGCAAAACATCAGTCAGCATTGAATAGTATTACCATAGTCTGTAAGTCTAGTCATGTTGCTCAAACGTTGTACGATAATTTTGAAATTTGTAACTGATGTCACCTAAAATGATGTCTGATGATAATCACGTCAAAATTTTAGTTGAAATATTCTATTTTCTTAAATGCAACTTCAAGTTCAATAATGTCCTCGAAAGTTTTTATATTGAAAGCGACTGACATGATCTTGTCGACAAAATTCATGTAGATATATCGGTCTTGTTTTTCTAAGTTGCACATGGCATCGGATTACGATTATTAAAACAGTATCCTTTGTACATTGAAATATAAAAAAAAAACTTTTTTAATATGTGTTAAAAGGAAATTGTAAAAAACAATGAGTACATCGGAAAACGAATATCGTAGCGAAAGGAAGTTACCATCATGTGTTCCGTAATGGTAAACATAATCTGCTCTACGGTGCTAATGAAAAGTCCTGTGTTTTGTCATAGTTGGCTTTGGCTTGTTTTGTAATAATCTCTAGATTTACCCAAAAAAACTATTCTCATTTCCGAAACAGAAACATTGCAACCATTTGCCAAATCATGGTGACGACATTAAAATGTCTTTTGGGACAATTGCAACAGTGGTTCAATAAAGAAACATAAATTTGAGACAGTAATTTTACTCTGGTGACAAAATTGCTCTACAATTTACACCGAATGAGTCGTGAAATACAGACGCCAAAAGCCGTGAACGTGGACATAGTACTACTCAAACACGGAGACATCACTATCTTTAAGTTGAACTCACCACGTTCGTCGTAGTTTTAATTTCATACTTCCAGGGTTATCAACATAGAGGCATGAATCCAGGTATGATGCTTATGATAGTGAACTAGAGGTCTCTTTAATTTATAGTTCGTTTTCGTACTCAAAATTAAGGTAATCTTAAAATCAAAAGAACATTATCAACTAGTATATGACGGAAATGAAATTGAAATTGAGGTACATGCATTTACCTTATATATTGTTTTTTTTTATTTCTTAACTGGTCTTTGTATTCAATATTCATCCTAGTAGAATATGCTTGTTTCACTCTTTTTCCAGTTATTACTGCTAAACTTTATTTTGTTATGCCATTGTTTTAGAATCTCGCGTTTAATAGAGTATTGATTTCAATCAACAGTCTTGGAAACGCAAGCCCACTTTTAGATATTCTCACGTCAACACAAAGAATATTGAACCAATCGATGTTAATGCAACATCGGCACCAAACTATTAGTAAACACATACTTCATAGAAATAAAAGAACCTTAACAGATTTTTATGAACTTTATAACTTCTTAGCAATATGTCTTACCTAGCCAAAACTACTTTTTCAAATTTCCAAAACCTTTGGCGTAGTCTTTCCATTTTCTGTTGAAGTTTTCCGAACCATCTTCACGTCGTATCAAAACCTAGAAATAGAAAATCTTACTACCTACACAATCATTTAACCAATTGAGAAGTTTGAAGTGTATCATGTTTATCATAATCATAAAACACGCTTCAATCATTATCGTTTAAATATGTTCACTGATATGTTTGAACACAAGTGCGGAACTTTCATGAGGAAAAAGATCCGGTAAATTTGTTTTATCTTGATTAATAATGAAACAGGTTCACAAAGTTCTAACGCAGCGACCAATCTCAATAACAGTTTAAATAGTAATAAAAAAGTGCATCCATCCCTACAAGTTCTGAACAAAACCCTAAAGTATACGACAATGCTTAAAAGCCAAAACGAACAAACTTGAAGTCATCATTAAGTCGAAGTTATCAATTCTTTACATAAGTACTGCCCTTAATGTGACAAACAATAATGGAAAAGAAATTTATACACAATACGGACTATTTTGCCATCTGATGACCTTTGAATACTGGAAATGAACAAATAAAGGGACATGGAGTAAATGTACATGGGATAAAATTCCTATAAAAACAGGGTATGATTAAGCAAATGGAACAACGCTTTCATTGCTAGTCTCCATCCTGATGTCACCATGAGCTTTTAACAAAGAACAAACACTCTTGGCTCATAGAAAGTTCAAGACTGCACCTAGCACTGGTTTGAGCGGAATTCACTTGCTAAATGTTGAGAAAGAAGAATGAAGAATAAAAACGCTGATTTTAAAGTCGAATCTAAGGAATATTATAAAAAGGGAGCTAATAAGGCAAAAATTCCAGAAATACCGACTGCATCTATATATACAATATAAAAAAAAATTCCTGTTGGCATAGGTATATTACATAATAGCTTTATAATTACTTTTTATTTGCAAAAGACAGACATAAACCCGTTAGGGTTATAACATATACAATGTACAATGCACAGTAAGAAACAAATACATACATACATGTTAAATATATATTTCTGAAAGTGTTAGTATCGAATAAGTCTAAAATTAAATACTACTTAAAATGTATTTATGGGTTTCATAACGAATAGCGTATGATAAGTAATTTCATAAGTTCTGTAATTTCAAAATATAACACAGAGCCTGTTCATAAGCTGCCGATTGGCCCGAAATTACGAACTTTTTGTTATATTTAACTTCAAAAACTATTCTTATTTTTTTAATACATACACATTCCTTGTTTTTTTTCATTTTTTTTCTTCATTTTTTTTTATTTTTTTTAATTTAATTTAATTTTTTTTTGTTGCTTCTTTTATTTTGTTTTGTAATTTGTATTATTCAGGATATATACACTAACCGTCCATCCTCCGCCGTCTGTTTCCATGTCAAAGTACACTTTAAATGCTTTTCCATTATCTGGAAATATCTTTGTCCGTATCTTTGTTTAGATCAGAGCAGTCTCTCGGCCTTGGCACTATAATTAAATAACATATTGATAAATGATACAAAATGGTTGTACCGATGAAGCAATTAACAGTTTTTTAGTGAACATTTTTGATAATATTGCATTTAAAAATTTTGTTTATATTATGGATTAAAATATGATTTGCCTTTTCAAAATGTACATATTATTCATTAAACAACTCATCCTTTATAATTTAATTTTCCAATTCAAATAAGTTAAGTTTTTTTTGTTTGTCCACATTTGATTTTAGATGTATGATAGTATGATAGTATAACTAATCGACCGTGATGAATATCAAATAATAATGTCACTAGTGCCAAACAATGAAAGAAGGGTTAAACGAGTTCCGGAACCTGTTCCGAAACAAGATTTTCGACACATTTCGAGTGACATTATTAGTGATATTCATCACGGTTAATTAGCTATACTTATTATAATATAATTTTCAAATCTGTAAACAGACCTCAGTTAAAACTTAACTTGGATTTTTTTTTTCATATTAATGCACCTGATGTTTACATTGACGATAATATTATGACGTCATATTTTACAGTTCTACATTAAAATAAATTGCTTATTCCACCCAGTAAAACTATCAGATTTATTTAACTCGAAAAACTAAAAGAACAGGCTATCTATAAAATAATTTCTAGTTGAAACCGACAAAAAAAAACCTTGGAACACAAAAATGGTAGGGTTATTTAAAAACAATCATTGATGAACTACCTGATGGATTATTGCACCTGTCAGCTAAAAGAAATCACACTACTCTTTCTGCAGTTTTTCCATACACACATATTCCTACAACACAAAATAAACAACTAGTGAGTTGTTATGAAAAACGGCTACAACAGATGAAAAATAATCGAACCATACCTAAACATATGGGACAAAATATACTTATTTGTGCTCCTGGGCTGTTAAACAAAGGCGTCTTAACATTTGTCCTTAGAAGAAAAAGAAAAATGTAGATGTGATAAGCTAACCATATGTTATTTTCTGATAAAGCTGGAAGTGTTGCTGATCCTTTTCATTTTTACCTTAGATGATGCCTTGATCTTTTTTTTTTTTGTATCAGTATCATCGATTATATGTTTGCTTATGTTACATTGTATGATACTAAAATCGTTCAGTAACAAATATTGTGTTTATTTGTCTAGACGGCATGTCGATGACATCTTTGCTGATATGATGCATGTGGTAAATTAGTCTGATAATGTCGTGGGTACAAAAATAATTTGTAAAACTGGAGTACTGTCACTAAATTATTCAATTAAAAAATACAGTAAATGTTAATATAGAAATCATAAAAACTATCCAGAAGCATAAAAGAAATTCCATAACTAAAAAATATTTAGTGGGTCGGTGGCAGACATGCAGAAAGCAAATTTACAGTAACTTCTGTATTTTGTGATTGAAATATATATGTTATTTCGTGTGTGTGACGGGTGCAACGCGTGGAGCAGATCATGGTTACCCTTCCGGGGCACCTGATGATATCTCAGTTTTTATAGGGGTTCACACTGCTAGTGCTTTAGTTTTGTGGCGTTCTTGTTCGTTTTTGTTTATTTGTTTTGTCTTTGTCATACTGTCTCAATTCGTGTTGCTGTGAATTGCCGTGATTTTGGATTTATGATTTTAGAATTTCCCCTTTCCTCGTTTTTGCTTCGGTATAGGGTCTGTAAGTCTCGTCATGTGACACCGAGAATCACGATAAAATTGCAATTTGAAAATGTTTCCCGCCAAAAAATGACGTTGCAGCATTATGACGTCCTAATTTTGTGTTTGAAACGTCACAGGTTGTTGTTTAAAATGTAACTTCCGGGTACAAATTATGTGCCCGGAAGTCCAAAAAATGAACGAGACTTACAGACCCTATTCGTTTGCCGATGTATTCGACAATAGCAATGAAAGGAAAGGTAATTCAGCCCGAAGTACAGGAAAACAGTTTTTGCAAGAACATATTGATTGTCACCGTTATATGAAGATTTAATTTACAGTGTCAGGAAATAAAGACTTGAAAAAAGCTATATCTACAAAATCATTCAAAGTGAACATTTTTCTACATATTTGTATCGTTCATAATATAACGTTTAAATTTGAGCAGGCAAGCCCTGTTCAGTAGAAATTTGTACCAAGTACAATGGATATTCCGACGTCAAACGTCGGACGTCACATGCAGGCTGTGGTATTAAAAAGGGGAAATATCCTGTCTATTTGCGGTAGTCTGCGCGCCTGGTTGGAAAATTGACCAATCAAAAATACAGCAACAGACATTTCGATTATCTGATTGTTAAAGATGAGATATATTTAAGATAAGTTGTCTCTGTCCAGTTATTTTCACGCTTATAAAATCTACCGAGAATAATAGGATCTTGCATAAGGTCAGATTAAAGATCGGGCTATCTGTCACAAGTGTAAGAAATTTCGTCTTTTCTCGAGTGGAGCGTAGCGGAACGAGAGGAAAAGACGTAGAATTTCTTACACGAGTGAAAGATATCCTGATCTTTCATTTTGACCGAATGCAAGTTCCTATTTCTTCCGTAAAACACGGATAGAAATGTCTAGAAACTTATGCCATGTGAACAACGTTGTTGCCATTTCAGTGTTCCTAACATTAAGACGTTAGGTGTTTTATGACGTTTAGTCATGGTTACGATTGTTGTATCACAAAAATTAACACGTCTGGTTGGTCATTTACCGGTGTGAGATGAGGTCGCGTGCATCGATCTCACATGGGTCATCTCCCACTGTAAACCACCATTTACGGAAGAACATTGAATTCAGCATAATTCAATCAATGTAATAAGGCGACGTGTAAACAGTGCTTGAAAACGGATATTTGTGACAGTAAACCTTAGATTTGCCCTTCCAACCCACATCATTATAAAAAATGCGGTTTTCTGAAGTTTAATATAGCTTTATATTCCGATTTACAGATGTAAGCCTGCTTTTGATTGGATGACGTTCCTTGAATGTCAACATATATTCGGAAAACTGCCAGGTAATATAAGTTGTCATGGAAATTGACAACGTCATAACATGAAAACAACATTGTGAAATTGAGAAAAGTAACATTTTTCTCAGATTTCATTTCACCAGGGCTGTTCATCGGAATATAAAGGTAATTCAGCTTCGCCTCAGGAAATATAACTAAACATCCAGGGCATGTCACGCTATATACCCCGTCTAAAACCTGAATAATACACAGTTATTTAATGCATATGAGGGCAATGGACTGGAATATTATGCCCAAGGTGTCTGTTTTATTACCTTTTAAAATTATTTTAGCAAAAGCATATCTCATCTAAGCAAAGGGAAGTTGTTTTCATGACAAATCAAATTTCAATCATAACTGGGCAAAGAGAAATTTTTTTTCACGACGAATCAATTTTTATTCAAAACTTGGCAAAGAGAAGTTGATTTCATGACAAATTAAATTTTATTCAAAACTTGTCAAAGTTTTACTTTATATGTATTCGTGAAATGCATTTAAATTTCTGAGTTCTAATGATTTATAACGGGTGAAATCAAACTTTGGTCCAATTAACAAGAAATGAAACTTTAAAGCGAATATGTAAAGATTAACATGGAAATTAATTGTAAAAAACAAACTATCCTTGTTATCAAGAATATTGCGGGCAATAGTTTTTGTAAAATTTCCCGGGGCAATAGTTTTTGTAAAATTTGAATAGATCACCGAATTTTTGCCCGGGATTCACAAGAATTGATCCTCCAATAAGAAATCGGGGCATTTTTGAAAAAAAAATAGCGAAAACTAATGCATTTCTTTTATAATGGGAAAATAATTTTATAAGGTAATAACATATAATAACACACCGGAAATCTGGTACTGATTTAAGACACGACAAATCATGGACTTCATCGATG
>MJUU01009862.1:0-27848 GCA_002080025.1 Modiolus philippinarum
GTGAATAACAAATCTTACATGTTTGTTAATTCTCGTTAGTCCCGTAGACAGTAGTTGATATGGGAAAAAGCCGAAGGTTTTTGAAAACATGTTTTCAAAAACCTGCGGCTTTTTCCC
The DNA here is from genome assembly GCA_002080025.1 of Modiolus philippinarum. Lineage (NCBI taxonomy): Eukaryota > Metazoa > Mollusca > Bivalvia > Mytilida > Modiolidae > Modiolus > Modiolus philippinarum. Next base: position 118 of record MJUU01009862.1, read on the forward strand.
ATATCAACTACTAAGGTCAATGTTTAGAGTTACTAATGACCTTTGGTCGTGGCAATTTTAGATGTAACAATCATTACCTAAGTTGAATGGCCAAGGTCCAAATTTCTATCACTTACCGGTTTCGAGAAAACATTGTTAAAGATGTGGCAAAACTATCAATAGGGCCTGTAAGTCTCGTACAATTTTGGAACTTCCGGGATCAAAAGCTGTACCCGGAAGTTACATTTTGAACAAAGATATATGACGTTTCAAACAAAAAATTGAACGTCATAATGCTAAGACGTCATGTTTTGGCGGGAAACGTTTTCGAATTGCCTGTTTATCGTCGATTCTCGTGAGTCACATGACGAGACTTACAGACCTTATTGGCATAATTCATGAACGGTTCTCCATAGAGTTTCGGTTCACATGCAAAGAAGATTCGTGATGATATAACTGACTTGTCATTACTCTTTGTTGGCTATCTTTTCCGAGTTTATCCAATAGTAAGATCTCAGATCAAAGTTCAAATGAGTAAATGAAGATGGCCATTTCGTAAATCTAAAAAAAAATGCACCTACCTCTTTGTGAGGTTTGGTAAAGATTGAACGACAGCAGTCTCCCAGAATTTGGTTAGACAAGATTGTGGCAATAACAAGTGGAAAATAATAAGAAGGAACGCCACAAACACAGTAGGTCGCCAAACTTTGTTTGGATGACTTAAATAATGAAAATATGGCCAGTGAATCATTTGAGTTTATTATCTTCCAATCGTTTATATTTTTTTTTTGTTCTGAAGAGACATAGGTTATCGAAATGCGCATATGCAGAAACTAAATTCACAGTAACTTCAGTATTTTGTTATTTGAAACTTCTTAAGGGTGAAATGTTCTAAAACAAACGCTCAAATCAAAATGCTTTACCTATTTTTTCCATAGTTATGTCCCTTAAGTGTTGGCGTACTAAATAAATTGCATATTTTTACTGCTTATGATTTTGTAAGCTTACGTAATGTAGTGTTAGAAATGAATGGAAAAAAGACACATACCGATTGATCCAATATTTCACCAACAGAGTATGTAAGCAGATTTAATATTCTCAACTTACGAGAAGAAATATATGACGAAGACCAAAGAGAAATTTTATCCATATACTGATGTTGTTTTTGTTACAGCATCCATCAAACCAGATTTGTGACATAAGCTTGATATCAAGAAAACTACATTACAATTATAATATTTTCATCCATACAATCTTCAAAACGACCGGAAAACTGGATTAATTTTTTTTCTAAAACAGTCTGAAAGAGAATACACACTAACATAATATCTCCTCTTTTATCCTCAGCAATAACAAGAATGGCAAAAAACATTCAAAAACCAGGAAATTTTTATGTAATGTAGATCTGTTAGAAAAAAATAAAAACAAAACTGCAGTCTGTATATAATTTGTAATTGGAAAATACTGTTATTGTGAATTGTTTTATAATTCTATAATATTCCATATGCAAACTGTAACGGTTGCTTGCTTTGTCTTGAACATTTTGTGATGTGGCAAATGTATGTGATCTGACATCTTAATTCCTTGTAAGCAATGATGGGATATGGAGTACATGCACAAGAGACAAAGTCTCTACAAATACATGGTAAAACATGTAAGCTATAAGTACATGTAAGCTTTATGTAAAAGTTGTACCAATTATTTTTACAGGCGTAGTGAAGACAACGAATACAAATGTTTGTATATAATAGATGTATGTAAAGATTCATTTGTTGTCATAGAGACAGACGTATGTAAGTACTATTACCTTTGTAGTATTTGTATGTTTGTTGAAAGCTCATACCTAAAAACTTCTACAAATTGAGAGGCAAACGGAATACCGGAGGTAAAAAATATATGAAAAATCTTTCATGGGGTGGTGTATATGTCACCTTGAAACAAAATGCAGGAAATCTACCAACAATACTTGCTAATCTGTGTGCGCATAGAGATCTTCTCACTGGAAGGCGCAGGTAGCCAAGTAAGAGAAAAATTGTTAAAAATTGTGTGTTTTCATGTCTCTTTCATACATAGATCTTATCAAAACATCAGGAAGACCTTTAATGAAAGACTAGTAGAAACCCGTTCCTTAGAAACTGAGACTTATGTTGTAATGTCCTGCTCTTTGGTGTTTTCCAGCTATTTAAACTCATATGTGAGCTTACAGCTTCACCATATAGAACAGTGTCTCTCCAATTTTGCTTTTGCTCGAAGGAAATATATTCATTGAATTATTCGGTTTTGCAAAAGAAATATGAAATTTCATAAGAAATTGATTTAACAGCTGTAATCATTTATTTTTAACTTCATCAAAATTAAATATGTGCAGAAAATATCAGTGATACTATTAAAAACAAAAACTTAGAGTTTTTTTAGGATATTTCAATAGTTTGGGGTATTTATTACGGTTAACATCAAAATCTTAGTGCCATTTATATAAAATGGAAAATTATTCAAGGGAGGTAATTAGCGATATTAATAAACTTTGTAAATTGTGTATTGTTCTCTGTAACTTGTATGTTTATGAGAATAAAGTCAGTTCAGTATATTTTCGTAGCAGAAAAGATTGTGTAGATTCTTTGTAATCATCATAATACTATATAAACAATACCCGTCCTAATTATTGCCCTAATCAACACTAATTATACAGTCTGAATAACTTGTTTACCTGTCAGAATGATACTTGAGTTGATTGACACAGATCAACAAACGGACATGCACGACAATTTCACCTGATCAATTTTGCGGGTGAAAACGGTGACCCGCTGCGGGTCTTGCTTACCGGCGGGCGAGTGGACGTTTTTTCGGGTTTGGCAGGTATCGACAAATCGCGATTAAATAAATACTGTATAATTTCGGATCGATGACAAAAACCGCGATTCCGTAATTAATAAATTAAGTTAATTAGCTAAGTGCAGCCACAACTGCAAATATGCCAATGAAATTTTTAAATGGCACAACCATCCCAACTTTTGGATATATGAAGCTTAGTCGTAGTATTTGTTGTTTCTGCAGCAACCATATACAAATTACTCCTAACATGTCTTATGTATATTGAGATTTCGAGATTATCCGGCCATACAACAGCCCGGTCCTCTGACAATCCGTCCTTGGTCAATCCGTCCTAATTTGTTTTATTATACCGTAATGATTGGGATATTTTTGGTGTAGGGATTTTTGGCGGTTTGTGGTTGAATGTGCATGTTTCATTTTGGCGCTTTGGTAAAATAGCTGTGTTTTATTTTGGTGCTTATTTGATAAAAAACGGGGAAATGTACAAGAAACAGTTCATGTTCATTTCGTGTGTAAATTTTATTGCAGTTCTAACATATGATAAAGGAAAATCAATATTTCTAGGGGAAATTAGAAAAGTAAGTCTTATTAATTTTAATTTCAGTAAGATATAAACATATATTGAGTTTTACCAAATTGCACTTACAGTACTTACTGTTACCGTTAACGAATTTCAAAATCAATATTTGGAGTTTCTGATTTTGGAACATTATTAATTTTGGTGTGTTAAATTTTGGCGGTTTGAAGGTAGGCGCCAAATACGCCAAAATAAAACTACATCCAAAACTCCCCTATTTACCCTAACGTGGCCAAAAATACTAATATTTGCATTTTTGAAATATAAGGCAAATATAGAGAAACAGGTTTATTTAATTAATGGGACGGGTTTGAATCATTTAGGCTTCGACAAGACAAATATTACATGTACATTGTAGAAATGCTAACATAAGATTTAATTTTTATTATTATTACTTGGTCATGAATTGTCTAATTTTGTATATTTGTATCAAATTATGATCGTAAAATGTAAATGCTCTCCCGGGGACGTAATTTGAAAATTTGAAAATAAAATAGCATGTCCGATATATAGTAAAGTTTATCGTTCAAGGATAAACTGATTTAATTAATTGAGTTTATTTATACCAATTTTTCCGGAATTAATCCCCGTCGGACCGTAACCGGTTTTTCCCATACTACCTGTTGTGACGTCACTTTACACCTGCAACTTTGTAACAGGCTGTTGGCTTTCTTTACAAAATAGAAAAAATCCGTCGCCATTCAGAGATGAAACCACCAAAGCGGACTAGAAAACAGTCTTCAAAATCACAGGCAACATCAGAAAGTGCCAGCAAGAGACAAAAAACAAAACCTGGTTGTTCAAATCAGACCCAAAGGCTGGCGAAAAATGTGCCTCATGAGCCATCAGTTTCACAAAGCAACGATGTAGACGCGAGACCTAGTACATCAGGTTCTCACGATATGGAGGGAGATACAAACGTCCTTAGACCTGTACATTCAACCCATCCGAACAATTTCCAGTCTGAGCAGTTAGTTGAAGTTCATTTCGGAGCACATGGCCCAGAAACTACCCCACTTACATCGCCCACAGCACAGCAGATCCAACCTCAGCTACGTGAACTAGAAGCTCAAGAGCGAACTGATACCTGCGGTAGCCTCACAATTTCTTCCACCTCTAGCAGCGGACGCAGTCAGCAGCCAGATTATAGGCTTGCAGCACGTGGTCAACCTGGAGTCCCGCCACAGAACCAGGCCTTTAGTTGGACACTCGGTATGTTAAGTGAGGTAGATATAATACATTTGTATCGGGAAACTCCCAGGGATTGGTAGGTTTGGGTAACGTACAAGGGGGCCAAGATCCTACTTACGTTGCTAGTGTGTGTGACCCTGTAAGCGCAGATAAAAGAGAAAATTTGGGCAGGACAATACATAGACCTTGGTATCCTCCTCAAGTCAGCACAGGACCTGGCTTTGGATACCCAATTAGGCGGGGACTTGGTCATAAAAGGGGACCAGTTAATTGTAGTTCAACATGGAACTTTGGGTTATTTATGTTTCTACTCAGCCTTCATTCGATTACTTCAATAATGCACAAAACACACATAATCCCGTGAAGCAATACGGGAGTAGAACCTCGTCTAGTGCCCAAAATATTATAGCGACTCCTAACCAACAGTACTTTTCCAGTGCTCAAGGCAATAGCACAAACCAGCGGCCCTTTCGTACATGTTGGCGCTTTAACAAGGCGCAATGTCAGTTCGGACGACAATGTAATTCGCTCACAAATGCTCCATGTGTTTCGGAGATCATCCACTGAAATTCTGCCGGGGCAAATAATTCTGTACAACTTTATTCGTTGGGGGGCATCGCCAATTTGCACTGAACAGGTTAAAACATCATTAAGTAACTACCCTTTAGAAAATGTAAAAAATGAATTGATAAATGGTATTACATATGGTTTCAAGTTACAGTATGAAGGGCCTAGAATGCCAGTGCGATCTAGAAACTCTAAAAGTGTGTCTGAAAATCCCGAAATTGTACTCGAAAAAAATCAACAAAGAAATCGAATTAGGCAGGGTAGCCGGTCCATTTGATTACCCCCCTTTCCCCACACTAAGAATTTCGCCTATATTTTTGGCTTCCAAAAAGAACGGAGAATTTCGACTCATCCATAATTTATCATACCCTGCAAATAATTCTGTAAATGAATTCATTGATAGCAAGTTTTGCTCAGTTCGTTACTCGCGCATTGACGATGCCGTAGAGATGGTTAAACGTATTGGCATAGGGGGGAAGCTGGCAAAAGCCGACATCAAAAGTACCTTTCGATTATTGAGAATATCCCCCTCAGATTTTGATCAACTAGGCTTCACCTTCCAAGGAAAGTACTATTTCGATAAATGTCTCCCTTTTGGAGCTTCCATAAGTTGTTCCCTCTTCGAAAAATTTTCGACTGCCCTTCATTGGTGTTTAGAGAAAGAGAGCGGGAATGAAAATATCTNCATTATCTTGATGATTTTTTGATAGGGTCTGATTCACAATCGTCTCAATGCGCCGACACGCTTGAAGCTTTCAGAAAAATTTGCAAATCGTGGGGGGTCCCCTTAGCAGAAGACAAAACAGTAGAACCCGTAGAAATTCTTACCTTTCTTGGAATAGAATTTGATACATTAAAAATGGAGTTGCGCTTACCCGGTGACAAACTAATAGATTTAAGGGAAACTCTAGAGTTATTCATTCAATATAAAAAAGTTACATTACGCCAACTACAGTCTTTAATTTGAATGCTGAATTTCGCATGTCAGGCGGTTGTCCCGGGTAGAGCATTTTGTAGAAGGCTCATAGACGCTACATGCAACGTCAAGAAACCTCATCACATGATACGAGTGTCTCGCGCTATGCGTGAGGACCTTCACGTATGGGTGACTTTTTCGTCCCAGTACAACGGGGTTTCCGTCATGTTGGACAGTCAGTGGACGTCAAATGACGCTATTCAACTGTACACGGATAGTGCGGGGGGGCAAACACTTAGGGTTAGGTATTTACTTTCAGGGACGGTACGTCCATGACATTTGGCCGAACGAATGGACCTAAAGTGGAATCCTAAAGGATATTACGTTTCTTGAAATTTTCCCAGTTTTTGTTGCATTGTACATTTGGGGTTCAGACCTAAGAAATAAGAAAATAATTTTTAACATAGATAACATGTCAGTCGTTCAAATTATCAACAAAAAATCATCCAAGTCCGAGAGAGTTATGTTCGTTTTAAGACGACTTGCCTTGTTAACATTGCAGTACAATATATTAATTAAGGGCCAACATATCCCTGGAAAGTTTAATCAAATAGCTGATTCATTGTCTCGTGGTGATTTTCAGCGTTTCAGAAGCCTCTGTCCAGTGGCGGAGCCCCAGAGAACAGAGATCCCAGCCCATCTTTGGACAGTTTAACAACAGAGATAAACTCGCTGCTTGGTAACTCAATGGCAGAGAAAACCTGGAAAACTTACAAGACAGCATACGAATCGTTTAACAGTTTTCGTAATATTTACAACCTACCACCCATTTGGCCCGCCCCACTTTATGACATACTATATTTCATTGCGCACCTATCGTCGTCAAATTTATCATCTAGCTCTATTTCGACCTACTTATCAGTACTCAGTAATCACCACAAATTCCATTCCCTAACAGACAATACCAAATCGTTCCTGGTATGCAAAATGCTTGAGGGTATTAAACGTCGAAGAGGCCCTACAAAAGATATTCGCCTTCCTATTTCTTTAAACCTTAAAAGATTAATTCATGCACTCCCCTCTATTTGTACTTCTACGTATGAATCTGCTATGTTCTCCTCGGCCTTGAGCCTCTGTTTTTTCGCTATGCTACGAGTAGGCGAAATTACTTCCGACCGTAAACACCAAAACGGAAGTCATGTCATCCAAATTACGGACATTTCTTTTTCAAAATCTGAAACAAAAGGAACCGACGAACTTTCGATCCATATTCGCAATTCAAAATCAGATCAACAAGCAGAAGGGGTGACTTTGACAATATGTCGACAGAATGACGAATCAATATGCCCAATCATTTTGTTAAAGAAATATCTTGCATTTAAAACTCCAAGTGATGCACCCAACATTTATACACATTTTAATGGTTCTTATCTGACCCGCTACCAATTTTCTGGATTATTACAAAAAGCTTTATCATACTGCGAAGTGAAGGGGCATTTCCGGTCCCATTCATTTCGAATTGGAGGCGCAACAGAGGCTAGAAGGTTAGGCGTAAGTGACGATACGATAAAACGTTGGGGTCGTTGGAAATCCGATTCTTATCTGAGATATATACGCCTTAGTCCAGTACCCATATAATTACCTGGTTTTATTAATTCGTTTTCTTTCTTTTTCTTATTATTTCCTAGGTTGTAAGAACATTTGGATTGTAGGCTCATCTATTGTACACTGGGCCAGCAAGCGAGCAATCAATCGGTTAGGGGGACCTAACCTCGGGTTATCAGGTTATTATATAAACTGGCACGGCAAAAGAGGCATGAGGTGGTGTGATTTCCGATCAACGGTTGATAACCTTATAAGTAAACATTCTCCGCCAGGAATTATCATTATCCAACTTGGATCAAATGATCTGTGCACACAACCAGGATTCGAAATTTTTTCCGACATTGAATGTGACATTCTCCGCCTCCGAGCTTTGGCACCTGGAATCAAACTTATTTGGTCCGATATCCTTATGAGAAGATATTGGCATAATGCTAACAATGGGAAAAGCGCAGAAAAGGCCCGAAAGCGGGTGAATCTTTTGGTTAAAAATTTGTTATTGAGCTTCGGCGGCTCTGTTATTAGGCACCAAAATATACGTGCTACTGAGAAGAATCTATATATATATGATGGTACACACTTATCAAATCTTGGTAATGACGTTTACTTAAATAACATTCAAGGCGCACTCGAGTACTTCATATACTCAAACAAATCAGGTGTATTTCTGTCAGAGTGACTTTAATAAACATACCAGTTTTCGGACAAAATATTAAATTTGTTCAAAAATTTTATTTTTCTAATTACAAGCCTCATGCCCGTCTTTTCCTGCCTTTATTTTGTAGTATAATTTTAAATTGCATATGGGTTTGCGTGGCGGTGAGTGGATTCTCCACTCATTTGGCGGGATATGGCAAGATGAAGGCGGGTCATGTCGGACCAATATTGTACGTTCGCTTATATTTCGGTGTTTATCTCCTGTGGTTTCACAGGGATCCGGATACCTACAAAATGTAATTACAATCTACCCTAGGTAGCTCGGTGCCTTCTTTGAAAAATTGAACATCCAGAGAGGCGAGTTCCTGAATCGGTACCGATTCGGAACAGGGGTTGGACATCTCTGAATAAACCAGAGAGTTCGGATTTTGGAATATTTGCGGCGTATGGGGTTCGTGGTCCCGTTAATCTCTCCAAGTTCCATAGAGGATTGTAGCTTTCGTTGCAATACCAGCGAAGCCCAGATTTGCCAAAGAACTCTTAGTATTATCGGTGGTGGTCTGGAATCTTCTTCTTGCCATATCGTGTCCACGCAAATTTTACTGTGGCCAAATTCTGCCATTTATATTGGTTGTTAGTTATATTGTTATTTAGTAGTGGAATTTGCAAACAAATATCAAATGCAATAAACAAGCAAGAAACGAATATTTGATTAATAAAGTTTATCGTTCAAGGATAAACTGATTTAATTAATTGAGTTTATTTATACCAATTTTTCCGGAATTAATCCCCGTCGGACCGTAACCGGTTTTTCCCATACTACCTGTTGTGACGTCACTTTCCACCTGCAACTTTGTAACAGGCTGTTGGCTTTCTTTACAAAATCCCACCCACCGTCCCTCTTCCCCCTACCTCATGTAAATAACAATTACCAAAGTAAAGATTCTTCTGCTGTTTTTTTAATGTTTTTCCAGGTTCAGCTTTCCAGTGTATGGCCAATGAGCATGTTAGACTCACCAGAGTTCGGAAAATCAGTGAAATAGAGACATTTGCGAGGATTCCATGGTCTACATTATTTGGTGCAGAGAATATACAGATTATTACTCGTTGTTTATAGTTTGCGTATGCGGAAAGCGTACAGTTCGTACTTGTATGAATTATTTTTTACCTAGAACATTTACAAGGATTGAACATAATCCGTTTTAATTGAAAATCGAACATTTGATTTAAATATCTTTTTAGCTAATTGTAAATTGAACATTTGAACTAATATCTTTTTGTTTTAATCAATGTAAAATTAATATTTTATCTTGTGTAAATGGATATAGTATATTGTCAAATAAAATGTTGTCGCAGTTTCAGGGCTGGGCGGGATATGGCAAGATGTTTATCTCCTGTGGTTTCACAGGGATCCGGATACCTACAAAATGTAATTACAATCTACCCTAGGTAGCCCAGTGCCTTCTTTGAAAAATTGAACATCCAGAGAGGCAAGTTCCTGAATCGTTACCGGTTCGGAACAGGGGTTGGACATCTCTGAATAAACCAGAGAGTTCGGATTTTGGAATATTTGCGGCGTATGGGGTTCGTGGTCCCGTTGATCTCTCTAAGTTCCATAGAGGATTGTAGCTTTCGTTGCAATACCAGCGAAGCCCAGGTTTGCCAAAGAACTCTTAGTATTATCGGTGGTGGTCTGGAATCTTCTTCTTGCCATATCGTGTCCACGCAAATTTTACTGTGGCCAAATTCTGCCATTTATATTGGTTGTTAGTTATATTGTTATTTACTAGTGGAATTTGCAAACAAATACCAAATGCAATAAACAAGCAAGAAACGAATATTTGATTAATAGTCCAATAATTGGAAATTTTGTGGTATGCACTGACAAAGATTAGAACAAAGACCATAACACATATACAATACGCATTATTTGTCCTTGTACAAGTTATTGCTTATTTCACAAGAAAAAAATGTACAAGAATTTCTCCAATCGATAGCGTGTTAATCCAGTTTGTTAAAAATACGTCCCCAAAAGATCACAAAATTCATTTTCAAAAAATATGTCAGCCTCATGCTGAAATAAAGTACTTATTTACATTCCTTTGGAATGTAATCTTGCCTTTTAACCATTATTTTCATAATATAAGATTGGCTAATGCGTTACTTCTGAGTTACAAGGACGCTCGGTTTGCATTCTTCACATGTTTAAAACAACATTCGAGAAACTACCACATGTCGCACGTATTGCGTGCATAACGTACCTCTAGCGTCTAACGTGTGCACAACTTATCATGATTTTGGCTTTACATTTAGATCATATTTGGTTTTTGTTCTCTATCAGTTTTTAATCATCTTTTTTGAGTTTATGGTCTTCCAAACATTTAGATTTTATCTGCACTGAAGAGACATAAGTTGTCGAAATGCGCATATGCAGAAAGTGAATTTACAGTGACTTCGGTATTTAGTTATTTATTACCAGTAACACGTTGACGAAGGTCGAAAAATTTTTAGCATGTTCAAAATTTTCAGACGCACCCTACGTTCAACAACGCACGCCAACGTGCGTCTACGTGTTTGTAATGTGTTAAGAACGTGTCCCTAACTTATACAATGCACACCAGCGTGTACGGAAATATTCTCACACGTCGGCACATGTTGGCGCTGCGCATTATAGTGTGACCGGTCCATTAGGGCGAATAGGCAGTAGGGCGAACGTGAACGGACCTAGATTGTGGTAAATTGATTGGAGTGAATTGGTTTTAAATCAGAGGGGGCTTGGACAAGAGAGAGTTGCCATAGTACGGCGAGTTGCCCTGATTCCGATACACACACAGAACGACACCTTTAATTTTGCTAATTTATATTCTCTAGTATAACATGCCGTACAAGAACTTTTTTTTTCAAACTGCTTAATTAGGACCAATTACAAGAATCAAAGACACCAAAAAGCATTTTCCTTATAAGGAGTAATTGCTTTCCCGAAAATTGCAATGCAAGTAATAAATAACAAGATACATAAGGTACTTTGAATTTTGTTTCTGCATATGCGCATTTCGACAACTTGTGTATCATCAGTGCAGACATAATCCAAACATTTGGAAGTCCATAAACCTAAATACGTGTAAAAACTGATAGCGAACAAGTAACTAATTACATCTAAACAGAAAAGCCAAAACCAGCTAAGGACAGAGCTATGCAAGAGGGAAATACTCTTTAGTTTTAAGAAATTCTATAAAATTTAGGTATTGCAAGTTTCCAAATAAAATCGGTTTTCGGACCAGCACCGAAGAACTGGCTACTAAGTTGGCGAATACCCTCTTGGACTAACAGTCCACCAGCAGAGGCATCGGCCCAGTGTTAACAAATAACAAGATACCGAAGTAACGGTGAATTTTGTTTCTGCATATGCGCATTTCGACAATTTATTCTCTTCAGTGCAGATAAAATCAAAACACGAGGAATGTAAAAAAAGAATAACAGGAAATACCTACAATGACTGAAATTTATGATTACATGCCACAATCTGTCAGGGAACTACACAAGGAAAACACAAATAAGACAAAAGACAAACGCAGACAACGATAGGAACTCTGAAGAGCCGTTACTGGAAGTCCATAAACCGAAATATGTGTAAAAACTGATAAAGAACAAGTAACCAATTAGATCTAAATAGAAAAACCAAAATCTGTGCTAAGGACAGAGCTATGCAAGAGGGAGATACTCCTTGTTTTAAACAAATTTTTAATTATTCATACAATTAGACGAATCTGCAATAAAAATATTAAAAATCGACAAAAATTGTAACAAAAAATAACAGCACCAACAAAACCCCAAAACAAAATATAAATGATGATAATAAAACAAGTTTTTATTCAGGATAATATTTTATTTCATTTAAGCAAGCATCAGTAGTTATACATAAAATATCGTAGGGCCGTATTGACTTAGACGACAAGGCCGGATTCAGTTTAGCGACAATGGATAGAAAAGCTGCTCAGTTGGGCTTCACATAATCGTAGCTTCTGACATGGATATCTCGGGATGGAAACAGTATTTATAAGTGCTTCGTTGATGAAACTGTCAAACTCAAAGTGATAAATAAAAGTGACGGCTACAGTATAGAAACTAAGATATAATGGCATATTGCATTTTTTTCTCAAATGATAATTCATAAAACTCAGATAGAGTAATTGGTTTGGTGTGTGGTATTTCTGTTCTGTCCCATTTTTGGGTTATCTAGATTGGAATGAGGAGGCAAAATACAAGACCGGATAGGCAAGGACGGATTAGTTGTGAGGTCTGAACGTCTTGTTATCGTAAATTGAAAGTATAATTTTGTTCTTCACGATCAGTATTACAACACTGGTTTCCTTGGAAAAGAAATCGGGGACAATTATGATTTTGTTTGCTTTTAAAAGAAAATGCTTTATATAAATCTATTGTAAATTTTTTATGAAATCGTTACAACAGGATATTTGCCTTATGTCGTCAGTTTAGTTAATATTGCAACATTTGAGATGTAAAATTGAATAGTGAAATTTTGTAATTTAGCTTATTTCAACAATTGGTATAATATAAAATTTGTCTGAAAATAGACAAGAAAGTCCTACTGCAACCATTTTCAATTAATTAGTTTCAATTTAGATCGAATATTCTTATATTTTAAGGTAAAACGTTTCTTTAATGAAAAGGACATCAACTACCCGAAAACACCCTTCTCTAGCTTAAAACGTACGGTCACTATACATTAATGTTTCCTGTGTAATGGAGTTTTTCACGCTGAGCATTGTGGTGGAACATTTTATAACAAAATTTTAAAAAATCTTTCTACCTGGCAAACTTAAGCTTAAGTTTTTAATATGATTGTAATTCATAACTCTGAACATATCAAATTGAAAAGAGTTAATAAGAGTTTACTTTCTGTATGCAATGTTGTGTAAGCGATTCAGTACATATGATACTTATTAACTTTATATTTACAGTTGAGTCTGAAACTGTACCTAATCTTTGCGATGTTTGTACTGATGAGAAACTGGTATCCAAGCCTGAAGTCTGGGTTGGTACGTGATAAAGTAACAAAATATTAAGTATCATTAAATGTTTGCTCGCAAATCTCATGATTGTTTGAAAAGTGCCATTGAACATTTGGTTTTTTTTGTCAGATTGAATTATATTGCATGACTATTTTTTCAATAAATCATTCTGGTCTAATGTTACTGGCAAAATTCGTTGCGACCATTTCCGGTTATCTATTGTCAAACGTGGTAAGTTGTTACTGTGAACCTGCCTTGAAAGCTCAAGGTGATTGAAATAGTGTAGGCTAAACCAATTATAGCAATATATATACACATTCTTGGAGTCAAGAAGCTTTTGCCAAAAGGGTCAAAATCAAAATAAACGTATCAAGCTAACCATATTACACCATGCATGTCCCAAAGTAATCGGCAGTTATGTTCTTAGCCATTCAATTTGTTAGCATTTTATCCGAATATTTAAAAGTTCAACAGGACACACATAATGTTGAATGTCTAAAATTATTCCTGTCTTTCTTTCAGAATTATCCAAAACAAGTAAGTATACCATAGATATAAGCCCTCATACAAGGGGTAAAAAATGTAGTATTTCGGTGTGCACAAAATACGCATATGTAGAAAATAAATTAACAATAACTTCGGTATTTTTGTTATTTCCAACGTTATTAATCTAGTACATATTTATACGAAAAGTTCATTTTAGCGCGATAAGATTCATTTTATAAGAACTGTTATTTAAAGCCTTATAGTTGAGCCTTCCTCGTCCTTGCTTCGGTATTCGTTTGCCGATGTATTCGAGCAATATCATGGCGGATTCTTCATGACATCGTACCAGAAGCTACTTCTGATGCAAACTTTTCTACATTTCTGTTGTTGTAAATAAAGTATGGAAACGGTGTAAAATCATGACGTGAAAACATACAAAGTATATTTCATATGAACGAATTTTGTTTACTTTAATTCTTTTTGGATGCGGTTTGTTGATCTTCGTTAGTTTTCTAGACGTTTGTGAAACCTGAGGAATATGAGTAATAAATAACAAAATACCGAAGTTACTGTTAATTAAGTTTCTGCATTTGTGCATTTCGACAACTTATGTCTCTTCAGTGCAGATAAAATTAAAGCATTTAAAAATCAATACACCGGAATATGTGTAAAAACTTATAGAAAACAAATTACCAGTAGGTGTAAAAGCGTGGACCGTATCACATTTTGAATGAAGCGCTAGCGCTAGCGCGCTTCATTCAAAATGTGCTACGGTCTACGCTTTTACACTCCAATAAAAGTACAAAATATTGCATTCAGTTCTTTACTAAATATAAGCCAAAATCAGCAAAGAAAAGAACTATGCGAGAGGGAGATCCTCCTTAGTTTTGAACAAGATTTTGTTCAAATTAGAAGTTTTCAAATGAAATCGGTTTTTGGACCAGCACAGGAGTACTGGCTACTGGGTTGGTGAATACCCTCATGGACTTACAGTCCACCAGCAGAGGCATCGACCCAGTGGTACTAAATAACAAAATACCGAAGTTACTGTGAATTTAGTTTCTGCATATGCACATTTCGACAACTCATGTATCTTCATTGCAGATCAAATCAAAACATTTGGAAATCCATATGCCGAATATGTGTAAAAACTGATAGAGAACAAATAATAGGATCTAAATAGCAAAGCTAAAAATCGGCTAAGGACAGAACAATGCGAGTACGAGTTCCCCCTTCTTTTGAACAAAATTTTGTTATATTTACATATTGTAAGTTTAAAAATAAAATCGGTTTTCGGGCCAACACCGGAGTACTGGCTACATGGTTGGTGAATACCATCGGGGACTTTCGAAGCCGATAAAAAGTTATAAAATGTTTTAGAGTAAAAATGCATTTAGATGAAATTCTCAAATCACAGTAGTAAAATAAGGTACAAAATGTTCTTCTTTTTCTCATCGATAATAAAATTTATAAGACAAACCAGGCAAAAATAGTGAATTATAGTTCAAATATAATTGATCCAAGGTCTGCTAAGTGTGAATCGGCGAGTTCATTATCGAAGTTGAACCAACTGATGGGAATTCCATTAAATTAACTATTATTTTATATAAAATCTTTTACAAGAGTCGCATGTATTATTTTTTGCTCAAGTTGTTCCATTAGTAGTGCTCTTCAAAACAAAAGGTCAGAATTTTAATTCTAATTACAAAATTTCTGACACTCGTACTCCCTTAAGGGTATACGCCACAGTTACCGTCGCTAAGCGTGTTGAAACGCTATAATACAATAACGTCATGTTACAATTGTTTAACGTCATACATCTACAGACCATTGAAGACGGGATTCAAAGAATGGCATATATCGGCTGTCAGTTTTTTTTTTTTTTTTTTTTTTTTTTTTTTTTTTTTTTTTGAAAGGGTTCTATTTTGTCAGATTTTTTTTGTTCGTTTTTTAATGGCCTTAGTTTGTTTATTTAATTTTTTTCGTATTAACACTAAAATCCGATAGGGACATTGCTTTGTCACAACGGAGATACTTTTAGAGCTTGATAAATAATTCGACACTTACGATGTGGCTATATCCAGATTATATCTGCTTCAACATTCAACCAAGAATTCAACCTTTATTAACTGGCAAGAACTTTTTCATATAAATTAACTTACCAGTCATCGGGAATCCTGTAAATATGCGATCCTCCGATTATATTTTGTATGTAGGTGATTTAGTACCTCTTTGTTTTTTCTGTTTTCTTTTATTTAGACACAGACCATTTGATTTTCGGAGGGGGGACTGGGATTTCCACCCGAGCCAGATTATCTTTTTCCCATATAAACTATGCTAGAAAATTTGGTTGGGCCATGGACTGGGCGATGGCTAGATTTTTTTTCAAGCCAGGTGCTGGTCAGAGATTTTTTGGGGGCAAAAAACGGGGCCAACATTTCCTTAAATAATAAAAGGACCTGTACCCTGAAAATGAAATGATGCGTGCCTTAGTGCAAATCAGACACGTATATACCTCCGGCTTTGTGTCAAAAGTGTAAATAGATATTTATTGAATTTAAAGAAAATCAACAAAGCCTAGTATATAGACGAAAAAAATTTCGAATGGAGATCATATCACCGCTGGATCGAACCCTCGAAAAAAGAGGGGTTCAAGAATTTTATGTTTTTTGCTATTTTGTCCTTTTTTATTTTTGGTCGGTTTCGCCTATAAAAAAATTATCCACAAAGGGCGTTTCAACCAAAAGAACCCCCTCTTGATCTGGTTTTTCATTTATTGAAAATGTCATACAAAAGTATGTACAAAATATATACTCGCTCCTTGTTTTTTTTTTCTTTGACATTCACAAACAAAATCAAGAACTAGTAATGGAAATCTTATGTATAACATTGTATGCTTTATTCCTTTTAAGATAAAATGTTAGAAGGGGCGATATTAAATAAAAAATCGCTGAGCGTACCAAAGCACGCAAAATTTTCAGACAAAACCCCAGATCCCACCTTAAAAATTTAATGTTTTCCCTGTTTTTGGGGGGAGCGCATGCCCCTTACTACCCCTTCAAAATCCGCACTTGGTATTATAAATAATATTATTTGTAACATTTACATGCATTGAAACAAATCAAATATATTGGGAGATATCTGCTATTGTTTATCCCCCGACGTTCATAACTTGAGCGGTGGCGTTGAAAGCTACGGAATAACGTCAATGACGCTTTCCCGCGAAAATGACGTAAACTTTGATTTTTGGGGGTTTTAAGCTTTATATCGAAAAAACGCTCGTTAACCCCTATTTTTTATTCATATTTGAATTTCTTATTGCAAGCCCTACCATATCTGAAATAAATCGGCAAACGAATACCGAAGCAAGAAAGAGGAAAGGGCAAATTCTAAAATCATAAATCCAAAATCACGGCAATCCACAGCAACACGAATTGAGACAGTATGACAAAGACAAACAGGAAAAATCAATGTGAGAACCATGGCAAAAAGATTTTCAAAACATACGAATTTTAAGGTTTTGGAACTTAAAAGTTGAAATACGCAACAAAAAATAAAATATCTTTAAAGGGAAATAAATTATCTTTAATCTTATTTTATAGTTTAAGTCTCATTGATTAATTTGCAGAAAAAATTACTTTGCTATCAATGAAAATAAAAAGATACGCCGATTTGAAATTAGCCCGAAAATTTGCAGTAATTGCAATTTTGGCTCAATTAGACCAAATTTCGACGCCTTATATCTTGAAAATTAGTCCGATAAGGTATATTTATTTTTGCATATTTGGAAAGTACGTATCAAACTTGTGCAATACTCAAGTTTTCACAAGTTTTTCAATGTAGATCGAAACTGTGGCGTATGCCCTTTTAATTCTTTGTTATATCCCATCGTTGAGGGTTAGTTGTCAAGACGAGAAGATTTTTTTTAACATTCTTCCGTTGTCGCCATTGTATCATTACTTTTCGTTAGACTACTTCTATAGAGAATGCTCATTGTGAACATTGTTTCCTTGAGGTCATATTCAAAATACTTTTTCTACGAAATGAAAACATAATATTTTGAATTCTGACAACACGACCTCTTCTTAAAGTTATTTGAGGTAAATATTAACGAAGCATGTTAGCAACATTTGAAAAAAACGAAATTCTGACTTTTGTAATAATGTTCAACATATTGTGTTATGTTTAGCTCTTGAATGCAATTTACCAAAGAACTGTCCATGTGACGACAGTTCAGCCATCCCGTGTACTGGATGCGAGAAAAACATCCCTGATGATGGCATGTGTGTGATGCCTAAACGGAAGGATTATAACTATTACTACCCAGGAAAAGATGAGAAATACAATGAAGTATATGAGGGATTTAAAAGACCATGGTATCAAATTCCAGATCGAAAAAAGAAATGAAGGAATGTTCCTGAAATCTAACTGATTAAGTGAATAAATCAGACTCAACCCACTGACTTTAATTCTTACATCCCTAACAAATACAGGGTGCAGTGGCATAATCCTGAAACATGCCACAATATAATATACATCCCTGACTAATACAGGGTGCAGTGGCATAATCCTGAAACATGCCACTATATAATATACATCCCTGACAAATGCAGGGTGCAGTGGCATAATCCTGAAACATGTCACTATATAATATACAAGGTAGTCCACTTTTCCTCCGCCGTATGTTTGTCATCGTAAACATTGTTGCCATATATTCAATTAAGATAAGAATAAAAAGGTTGAAGTTGGAATTTTGGTGGTGTGAATTTGGTCCATGTTTAGAATATTGTCAAATGATGTAAAGTGTTGTTCTGTAGAATATTTCTTAATGTGGAATGGTCTAAAATTTGTATGTGGTATTTACCCTTTTGTCCTACAATCACCATACATAACCATTGTTTGTATTATATTAAAACGGTCAAAAATTGTTAATGGTAAGAGAACCGATTTCTGATCCCGTCCGATAATCACCATAATCAAAACATTTTAGTATTATGAGCAAACGGTGAAAAAGTACAGCGAGTATTATCCACCATCTTCCCAAATCAGGTGTTCTGAGTCCACGTGCGTACTTTTCCAATAAGAACACATGACATAGGAGAATGACATGATATGTTTACATTTTACGTTCTCCACGCTTCAATATAATCAATACAATTAAAAGGATTGGGTTAAATGAAAATTTTTCAAACAAAAGATCCATTTTTTGTATCATTTGGTTTTGAGATGGTTGCAAAGAACGCGAATTTCGTTACAAATTACCATCATAATTAATGATTTTGGGAACTACTGATAATCTCATTAATGAAGGAAAGATAACAGGAAACACTTACAATGGTCGAACATTACAATCACATGTCACAATCAACCAGGGAACTGCATAAGAAAAACAATAAAATGACAAAAGACAAACATAGATAACGATAGGAACTCGAGATAGCCGGACTTGGTACCGGCACTGGCAACAGCCAGTGGTAGGGTTAAACCGGTTTATGGGTACCCAAACTTCCCCTTTCTCTATTCCGTTTCCCTATAGTATAATAAGTATAATACAAATAAAACCCAATACAGGTAGACCACTAACTCTAAGACCACAATCTTGAAAACGAAAGAACAGACAAGACGTAATAAGCTCCAGAAGCCTAGTCTGCTGGTAAAACACTGTCGCAATACGCTATAATAATCAAATTCAAAACTTCCCAAAGGGATCGTGGATTTCAGTAGACATCGGCAGTATCAGTGAGAGGCCAGTATAATTGTAAAATCTTCAGGTCATTGGATCCCAAAGCCAATTTAACGAAATCATGAAGAATATCCGGTCAATATCCCCTATTGCGTAAAGAATGTAAGTTACGTCCCAGTTTTTCTGGATTTTTTTATCATTTTTTGACATTTTCTAACAACATTTCTGTAAAAACTAGGGTGAGAAATGCCTTTAGTAATAAACTGTTTCAGAGTCTCATTATATTTAGATACCAAATTTTCATGTCTTCTATAAAACTTCTTAAAACAACGGCAGTAGAATAACGAAGGAACAAGGGAAGCGATGACTACAAAAATCGAAATCCAAAGACATGGCAAAAACGGCAACAGAGAAAAACAAAGACAAAACAAGGACGTGAGACAGTAACAATGCAGGGAAATAAAAAGACGACAGTGTGAACTCCCATGAAAACCGGGAGTGACATCAGGTGCTCCGGAAGGGTAAGCATGTCCTGCCCCGCTAGCGACACCCGTCACACTATCAGTAAGGCATAAGGTGTTTTGAAAGGTCTGTTTGGTAGCGAATTGGTTAATGTCATTTTCTAACCCTTAGACAAAAACCAATGAAATCCATGATACATGTTACTTCTCTAACCCTCAAACAGTATTATGGTGAAATTTTGAAAAGCTTTTTGTAAATCTCTATAGTATGAAAACAATCACAAGGACAAATCGGTACAGCAAACATCACTCACGAAGACAAAACTAAAATGTTACAGTATGATATACAAGACAACACGAAAAACTAAAGCACTGACAGTGTGAACTCCCATAAAAACCGGGAGTGACATCAGGTGCTCCGGATGGGTAAGCATGTCCTCCTTGCTCCGCTAGCGGCACCCGTCACACTATCAGTGAGTCAATCCGGGGTTGAGTCAAATCCGGTTATGTCAAATCAGTGAAGACGTAAAATCTAGCTGAAAATGTCCGTTTTCATTTGGGACACAGACACGTCATATCTGTCAATGATGTCATGGTGACGGCCATAGAATTTCTGAAGGGATGAAAGTAACAAAGGCTGAACAAATCCCTGACTAAGCAGCTTTTGGGACAGTGTTTTTGCTAAAAAGTCACTGTATAAACTGCATGCCCGTCAGTAACGAATCAACTGTGAAATGTACACTCCATAGGCTGGAGAGGTAGGTATATTGCTGCTCAGAAAGGGAAAGTTCACAATTGGGAAGTTAAAATCATCACGTTTGTCATACAGCTTAGATTTCAAACGTCCATTTTCGTCAATGTAAATTAGAAGATCTAAATACGAAGCTGACGTAGGTGTATCGGTAGTCTCTTTAATTTCAAGCTCGTTGGGGTAGATCTGGTGTAAATATTCCTTGAATTTTGGATTATTAAGAGAAAGTACATCGTCTATGTAGCGGAAGCTGAAATTAAAGGACTGGGCTGAATGTTTTTGTTTTTTTTCTGTGTAAGTCCTTGTAAAAACTTCGCCTCATACGAAAAAAAGGAAGAGATCAGCTAAAAGTGGCGCGCAGTTAGTTCCCATGGGAATCCCGATTGTCTGTTGACGGCCTCCAAATTCGACAAAAATATTATCTATTAAAAATTCCAGCATCTTGATTACGTCATTCTCAGTGTAGTTCTTGTTTGACTCAATGTGGTTCTTTACAAAATATGTTTTGTCTTTCCCTACTACTAAATAAGTGAATCTGCGTTCTCCGTTTTTAGTGCAGAAACATTGATGTATCAAATCCGAAATTACTGTTTTCAATTTATTGTGTGGCAGGGTAGTATAAAGAGTAGAAAAATCAATGGTTTGTATGCTGTGGCAATGGGTAAGACTGCTAGAGGATAGCTGTTCGAGAAGATCTTTAGAATTTTTTAGAATCCACATCTGATTGACGCCGCTCGTGGAGTACACTTTATCACAGTAACTTTTCAGGCCATCTCTGACTGCGGTCAATAAAGTAGTAAGGAGCTTAGATGTGTTTTTCAATCTATGAAATCTGTAACCTTGTTGTAATAGTTTGGATGTGATAGTAAGGTTACGTTCATTTAAGTCGTCAAGAGTAGATCAGACGCGTCCGAACCGTACCAGTTGAGACATATCAGTCTGGGTTTATCCCCGTAAAAGTTTTACATGGAGGGGGTTCTTTTGCTTAAGAAAGGCCAAATATTTCATGTTACTTTTACTACACTATATTAATGAGAATAATACGACAACAATAAAATCTTTTTGGAATAAGAAAAAATACCATCGCAACATTTTAAATGAAACTGAATTCATTCTGAACATTGAAAACCAACTTATTTAGAACAAATATTCTTATGATCATTCAAGTAACGACAAAATCGGCTTTTAAATACCCAGTACTAGTGAGACGGTCCTTAGCTATATGAATTTCTATGGTTAAGTATGGTAAGTTTATATACTTTTGGTCTGCCGAGTGCCAGCAGGGGAAAACTATGTTAGCTTCCAAGACTTACTTAAGTCCGTGACATTTACCTTGTGAAAAAATGCGAAGTTGCACTGAATTTTTAATTCTGAAAATGACAATTTCGAAGATTTATATTCTGGAAGGGCAATCGATCAACCTATAGTTTAAAACAATTTACTTTTAACATTAATCCCACGGTCTCATCTGTCTGAGGTCGCAATAAAATACAATTGGAATCTGATTTTCATCAATATATGGTACAGACGACTTTTTAGAACTCCATACTTTTGACGCTGCGCCTCGGTATGTCTTATGATAGAACTTAGGATTTTTACTGTTTATGAATATAGAACCTACACAATTACGGTATACTGGATGCTTATGTCTCCTCTGTCTCATCAAGCACAATGGCTGACAAACATCACCAAACTGATTGACAGCAGTTAGGAAAACCTTTGAAGCCGACCGTTCTGGATTTTTAACAGCAATATACGTTACTGACGACGTTATTGGGAGACGATTGTCAAGAAAAACGTGATCAGCGTATACCCCATTGTAATTTAGTCCGTATGAAATAATTTTTACCTTCCAAAACCCAGAATCATCAATGCGATACCGTTTAGAATTCGACACTATTTTCCTTTTAACTTTGAATTCAAAATTTAGAGGTTTCCCGTAGGAGAAAATATCCGACGTTTTGTCGAATTGTCCATATGAATTCACCCGATATGAATCGTACAATTTATCAGAGATTCGCGTGTGAATTACCTTTATGGGTACGAAAACCCAAAAGGCCGTATTAGAATTACAGTCCAGTGAAAACATATTTTGAATGGGATAATCAGCCAAAGGCTTTGTCTTCTTCGGCACAAACATGTTTTCAATTGAAATATTTTGTGTCTCTAAGTGATTCATTTTTGTATCTAGCAAAGTGTCTTGTTTGTTGTCACTGTTGATGGGAAAATTTACCATGCTATTCATAATTGTTGAATTTGTGTTTGTATTAGAAATATAACTGATCAACTGAAAAAACCTTTTTGCGGTTATTCCGGTTGATACAGCTTCGTTTTTTGCAACCATGGTCTGGGATACTTTGAATCTTTCGACACGGGCGTTAATTGGAGAATTTTGCAATTTCGTGTTGTTCGCAAGACTTTGCGTTTTCGTGCTCTCATCCAATTCTGCTACTTTTAGAATCTTTTCTGGGGTAATTGTCGACACCGCAGCGTTGAAATCCTTTGAAACACACTTTTGTTTAAAAACATCACATTCAAGCCACTTTGAACTACAATTTGGACTCTCTCGACTACATGACGGTGGTGGTGCACATGTATAAAAAACCTCCGTCCAGAAATTTTTAAATCCGTCTCTATTTCTCAGCTTAGTGCCGTTTAAAGCTGGTAAGTTGATCATGAATTTATCAGCTCCATGTCCAGGGTTATGTTCCTCCGTTAACGGTGGATAGTCATTTTCTGGATCATTGCCGATTTTAACCTGATTTTGTCTGTAACGTTCCCATACACAATCTATGTAAGCATGGTGCAAGTAAAACACAGGATCCATCGGAGATCTCGGAACATTGTCCATTGTTCCTCCCATCCAAGGATGAACACCGTTGTGTTGCCACTCTAAATTTCTTGCATTGTCTTCATGGCCACGATCATCATATACAATGCTTTCTACTGCCAGGCCATCTACTAGAGCGCCATTAATTTGTTGCCCTATTGACCTTGAAAACGATTGCCAATGTTTAAATGGGCCGTTGTCTGGCTTACCTTGACCCTTTCCAAGGAAAATGTCCGTCCAAATAACAGAATCTATAGGATTATCCATCTCTCTGTCCATCGAGGAATCCCAATATGGTAGCATGACAGCAGGATTTTTTTCTTGTAACGCCATTTCAAAACTTCAAAAATAAAAAAAAAACAAACATTTTTCCAGTTCGAATTATAAAGTAAGTGAGAACCGAATAAACTTATAAAGAAGTTTATGTATGCTAAAGTAAATAAGATGTAGCGTTGCTCGACATCTAGCAATAAATTCCGCTAAAACCGGTGCTAGGACCGTCTTATGAACAAAGCTCATTGTTCAAGGCCTCATGGTAACTTCAAGATTAAAGAAAACAACAATAAAGCGTTGTTCCATTGCTTGTTTTATCATGTTTTTCTAGAGACTTTGCTTCATGTACATTTACTCCATATCCATTCATTGATTGATTATCTAAGATAGGAGTAAAACGATTCTCGTGAGATAGATGTATGCTCTTTATACATTTAATTTGTTCTTGAGAGAATTTTCTCAAATGGATACACTATAATACTGTCAAATTTTGGCATTTCTAATTTTTGTAATTTCAAAATGTTATTCTGACCACCTGTTAATTGTGCCCATATCTCATGATTTTACTATGCCAAGTTTTCTTACTATTGAATCGATGAGTAACCTTTGGTAGTTTATATGTCGTGATTGTCTTCTGTTCGGTATTTTTGTCGGGCAACGGTAAGAACACTTTAATTTTATGTTTGTTGACATGGATGTAGCGTTGTTCGACATTTAGCAATGTATTCTGCACAAACCAGTGCTAGGGGCCGTCTTGAGGTATGATCAAAGCTCATTGTTGAAGGCCTCATGGTGACTTTTATTGCAGTGTGGAGTTGGTAAAACAGTTCCCCGTGGTAGAGATGTATGCTCTATTTTTTTCTTGGATATGGTGTACTTGTACATGAGATATATCTCATGTGTACACTTTGTTCAATTACTATTATCTAAATTTATGTAAATTCTAAAACCGAAGGCTTAACTCCCATCATCGTAGTTTTGTCCTTAGCTATATTTGATATAATTGATTATTCGGATTTCGTTTGGTTTTATGCATTTTAACATTTTTTGAAATTATGGATTTCCTTTGTTTGGGTTCTAGTGCTGCTGATGAGGAATAAATTTCCGAAATGGCCATACAGCTAATTAAAATTATTGCAGTTGGAGTTAACATATGTGTTATGGTCTCATGTTCATTTACTCCATATCCTTTCGTATAATATTTAAGATGAAGAACAACAATAAAAGCGTTGTTCCATTCCTTATTTTTACCATGTTTTGTAGAGACTTTAACTCATGTGCATTTACTCCATATCCCTTCTTTGATTATAAGTTATTATATTTAATATGAAATTCCTTATGAACTTAGTAAGCAAGTAATTCCTATATACAAGTTTTTTACACCTATTTACAAACCAATTAAGATGGTCGACAGATGAAAGGTTATCTTAAAAATCATAATTAGTCGGCGCGAGGACGCGGCGTTAACTTGTATAATATGTCAGTGAGTAGTAACATTTTGATGTGTGGTGAAAACAATCACAAAGGAATTATTTATATTGATATAATAATTATGACAACAGAAACTGAATATTATGCCAAGGTTGAACTTTCTGTTTTGAAATAAAGAGATGATACTTATGTAAAAAAAAGCATGGGTGTTTCACAGAACACATTTATTTATTTAAGAATTTCTATTTTTGAAATACAATTACAAAGTCTACATATATACTGAAGAATTCATTCCTCCAAGTTTGGTAGAAGTACCAAGCCGTTTATGAGGAGTTGGGGATAATGGAGGCATACTCTAAAATTCGATAACCTAAAGTGCAAGTTTAATGATAATATGGAATTCTGGAATCAAATGACAGAAAGAAAAACAAAATAATGGTGCACATCTGCAATATATACTGAAATATTCTTGCAAGTTTGGTTGAACAATATAAAGTTTTTTAGGAGGAGTTGTGGATAATGGAGAAATATCCTAGACTCCAATAATCTAAAATGACAAAATCAAAAAAAAAAAAACACCGTAAAATCTTCAAAAAAAAAACAAAAGTAAAGAAAAACAAAATGCATAGTGCACATCTTCAACAGATACTGAGGCATTCCTGCAAGTTTGGTTGTAAAATACAGAGCAGTTGGGGAGGAGTTGTTGATAATGGAGACGTACATAAACTAAATTGACAAAGTCCACAAACACCGTAAAATCTGGAAAAAAACAACAATAAAGAATAACAAAATGCATTATGCACATCTTCAATATATAATGAAGCATTCCTGCAAGTTTGGTTGAAAAGTGCCAAACGGTTTAGGAGGAGATGCAGATAATGCTTAAATGTTTTGAGCCATACAGACAGACAGATGTACGTAAGACGATGGATAGAGATCCCTATGTGTCGATCCTGCACCAAGTGCAGGAGACACAAAAAACCAACACCGGAATTAAAAAAAGATAAGTTCTGCAGACAACTTACGTCTCGTCAGTTCAGATATTATTTTAATATTTCGAAAACCAAAATCTCAATATGATGAGAAGTAAGAAGCAATTCGATGTTTCAAAGGATTTTTGTGCTACATGCGGATTCGACACATAGTGTTAGTATGCTTTTAAATCTATCGTTTGTTAATCTGTGACTTTCAAAAATAGAAGTCTGTTAGGGGCCGTTTTACTATTTATTCTTTTTGTCATGCCACAAATTTATTTTCTAATATCAAGGTAACTGAAAAATTCTTTTTTATTATCTATTTAAGGTCTTTCCCACTTTGGCGGAAAGACCTTCTTGTATTTCTATGATTATTTTTTTTCTTCCAACATTTGCAAAAAAGTCTTAAAAGATATCACTTTGATACTTGGTACCATTATTCAGAAATGGCTGGGCTTGACCAGACTGACCCTGTAAACCCGATCTATTTTTAGTAACAGAGTTACATCACCAAACATGGTAAACCTTGTTAGCAGATAAACTCGGAAACCATAATAGATAGCTGATGAAGTGTAATTAGAAAAATGTTTATTAGGTCATGACAAAAATCCATTAATTTGGTCCGAAATTGTCCGATGGACCATTCTTCAGTTATGCCCCCGCAAAATTTGATACTTCTTTAACAATGAATCTCTCCCAAACCGGAAGCCATAGAGATATGAGACCTACACCATTGTTCTTGGTTCCCCGGGGGCTATTTGAAAAGTTCAAGGTCAAAGGTCATCGGTGACCTTAATTTTGACCTCTAGACTTGTTAGCGGATAAACTCGGAAACCGTAACAGATAGCTGATTAAATGTAATGGAGAAAATGTGTGTCTTGTTGAGACCTACAATTGTTACATTGGGTCCAAAATCATTGGACCAATAATTTTGGACCTATGGGCCAAAAACCGATTTTCGATGTATAAATAAGGGGTTTTTGCCTATAGCTCAAATACCATTGAAGATACAAACATATATTCAATACAAAAAATGTTCAGGTAGACTTGACCTTCAAAATGACGTCAAGGTCAAATGTCAAGTTCACATTGAAAAAAATGTATTTCACGTTAAAAGGTCTATAAATATACATATTAAGCTTAAAATGTTGGTTTTCCTTATGAATCAATAATGAGAACATTCTGACGCAACTATGGGAAAGACCTATCAATTGTTCTTCGAACGATTGACGTACTAGTTTGTATTTTTTTTCTTTCAAGTGTTTTGAACTATTCTTCTAATTCTTCCATGTTTTTTCCGCCGTGCGCGGTCCCGGCTTATGAATAGGCCCGCAGCATCCTCTGAGCTTGGAGTATGAGTCGTCCTAACAGAGGACCCCGAGGGAACCCCGGGATATAGAAATAGGACCTAGTATCTCCGGCTTGCGGGGTGTGACCCCTCCTAAACGGAGGCTGACCCCGAGGGTCCCGGGATATAGAAATAGGACC